>JAIPRK010000284.1:0-262060 GCA_025469195.1 Chaitophorus viminalis
ACCGTTTGAAATTTAAATTTTTACGAAATTGCATAAAATAGCGATTTATGGTCAAACGATTTTAAATATTTGTTATAATTCAAAAAGTATAAGTCACAGAAACTTGAAATTTTTACCAGTTGTTAAGTTAGGCATTTCCTTTATGTCATATTTTTTTCAAAATATTATATTGATTTTTAGGCCACTTATAAGCATTTAAAAAATTCGAATTTTTTTCCTTTTTTTTTTTTATAATTGGTGATAAAAAAAAATTGATTAATACAAAATACTTGAAAATTTAATAGAATATTCCACACAAGTAGTTTTTATTGTTATTCAAAAATCATCAAAATCCATAGGCACAATTTTTTTTAATAAGCGTTTGAACAGCGAATATTGACATAAAATTATATGTAAAATATAATATAATATATAAAATTCTAGACTGACAAATCATAACGGTTTTTTTAAAATGCTCTAACTCAAAAACGAAAAACCGCAACAACTTGCAATTTTCACCAAATCTTTATATTGGTGTTCTCTATACATGGTTAAGTTTTCAAAGTATTTTGACATATTTTGACTTATTTATAGACAATTTAAATTTTCTATTTTTGTAATTTTTTTTTTTTTAAACATCTAATTTTTTTGGCTGTCCGAAAACTCTTGAAAATGTATTAAAGGATTAAATACAAGTTACACTAATTGTAAATAAAAAATATCGAAGATGGTTTCACTCAAATTTTTTTTATAAGTCAATAAAGTTCAAATTTGTATAAAATTTGTTAATATCGCGATAATTTACAAGTTATTTTGTGGTTGAAAATTCATAACAATTTTTCTGCTTATAATTAAGGTTCAAAATTTTAACACTAGGTTGTCCATAAGTTTACCTTCAAAAATATGTAAAAAAATTTCTACCAGACTTAAAAAAAAATTTTATGACTGTTTTAAATTTAAATTTTTACGAAATTGCATTAAAATTCAATTTAAATATAAAATACTATATTATTATATACACATTTTAGACAAACATATTAACTCCGTTCAGAATTGTTATTCTTATACAATGATATCTATCATTGCATTCAAATTTAACAAATCCATTGTAATAATGACCTATCCTATAAACGAGGTACACTCCACCCCCGAATGTACAGCAAAGCGAGGCCCACCCGTTCTTTTTAATTACAATGATTAATTTTTAAAAAGTATTTACTATTTATATAGTATTTACTATTAAGGTACTTGGCTACATGGGCCCTATTTTCTATAATATTTGCTTGCACACCCACTTATATACACCAAGTTGTGGCACTGCGAATTTCCATATATTATATCGAAGTACATTTGGTTTAAAAACTAATAACTGGATAATAAATACCTAGATCTTACATATAGTAATGCTTTAGCATAGAATTAATTAAATTTAACTCTTGAAAATAAATATAAAATGAATAGTTTTGTCCATTTTGCTAACCAAGCATCTGTATCCTGAGTTTGTTCACCAGTAGGTTTGGTCGTCAAATAAAGAAAAATATTAAACTAATAACTATATAATGTCTATGATTAGGACATTTAAACACAATAATAAAAAAAAAGATAAAACCCATAGGTACTGAACGTATGAACAATGAAAATAATATGGCGAGACTTGCAAAATGACATTTTCTAAAAATAAATATAATAATTTAAAAACTTTTGATAATGATTTGATTTCGATAGCCAGTTGTTATAATGCTAAATATATTTTTAACATTTGAACTATTTTATTTATTACGCACAGATAATTTTTTTATTACATTTAAAATAATATATTCTTATCAAATGTAAACATTAATATGGAACTGATTAGCCTGGGCCATGGCCCAGTTGGCTCAGGCCGTAGTTCCGCCTATAGGTATTAATAATTTGTGTTACTTATTGTTAATCGGTAAATGGAATCGTAGTACTGCAGGCTGCAGCATCAATCACGATTTTCCTATGTCCAAAATCGTTATAAACCCGCGTGCAGTTAAAACGCGATTACTTATTGAAACGATATAATTGTATTTAGGTATATTTTAGCGAAAATAAATATTATAATATTCGAACGTACAAATGAAAACATATAATGGGCATTTTTGCGGTCAACGGCAGGGAAGACAACTCTATACTATGATAATATTTAATATTACCTATTATATATAATATATTAATAATACTTATTACCTAATACATATTAGGTATATTTGTACGCTCTACATTGACGAATACATAGACCGCACGAATGTAACAAAATTATTGGATGTACAGCGTCACAACTTTTATAATCTATTGAATTTCCCACTCTCAATAAATATCCACGAATATCAGAAAATTTGTATATACTTTGTAGTTAATGATGTACATACAATTTTTAATTTCAATACACAAAGCTTAGAAATTGCATACAAAAATACTTCACACGTTTTTCTTTGTATAATTTGTGTAATGATAATAATAATAATACTAGTATATTTAGTAGAAAATCAGCAATACTTTTGCATTTAAAAATATATTAAGCTTTCAATTGTAATACTTAAGGCTTGAAGATTAACACCAAGGCTTTTCATATGATTTTTATTGTGATTAAAAATAAAATGTCTTAACCAGAAAGACACAAAAAATCTATATAACTGTAAGAAAATTAAATATTGTCGAAATCAAGAACCTATTTCAACGAACTCCGAGTAAACAGTATTGATAATTTTGTTATAAAAAGTCTGACTTAAAACATATTAATAGAGTGGCGATTGTAGGTAGGTACTATATTATTGCTATAGCATTTTATAAATATACAGAAAATAATTATTTTTTTCTTCGTATCCTGTGGATATTCGAAAACGTGCTTGAATTAAAAACGCGATTCTTTATTAAAATACGATATACCTATATATATAGAGAGAGAGAGACAGAGAGAGATATTTGAGATTAAATAAATATTTTTCACGTAAAAATGAACGAAAAGAGATATTATTATAGTATAATGACATTTTAACCGAACTGTTTAATTTATCGCAGTTAACCCGCATTTAACCCAACGGTCATAGAGCCGGATGAAACTATACAATAATAATAATAATAATAATAATAAATATATTATAAAACCGTGGCATGCATCGAAAAACGTAGACCGTAGGCGATTTGTTGAAAATATTATTTTATGCATTTAATATTGTTATGGTGTACCTACCTATATATAGGTGTTTTTGTCGCGTTTTTTTTCATATTTTTATTGGCTTTTTAGAACGGTACAACCGGGAAAACTAATCCTAGATAATGAACGACGAATCCCGTTGTATTCGGTTTCCTGCGTTGAAGCCCTCGTGTATACATATATATATATATATATATATATTTGTATATTATACATGTACGTCGCTAATGGGTTCGCATTCCTATTTCCTGGGGCGCGGATGGACTACCGTTTATTTGCGCACGTCTCGATATAATATAATGCCGGAGACTTGACGACGTGTCCAGGATATGTGGGCATATTTTACACGCACTAATGTCGCGACACCATGGGTGGGTTACTGTACACACTCGCGTACAAAACCGTGTAAACCATGAGCATTATAATAATATTCATAATCCGAGGCCTACACATATATACCTGTCACTCGTGGGATTGACCACTGTTTAAGGGCACGTTCGGCGGTGAACAAAAGACCGTCGTTATCGATATATTATACTGCATATAATACAGTGCTTATGTATATAAGTTATATTTACTTAGCACCTCGCTGGCCGCCACGTCGTCTACTGCCAAGCCCGCGATATCCGGTGTATTAATTTCGCTTATTTTTTTTCTCAAATATTTGTTTCGTATACAAGACCGTTAACCGTATAATCCGTACAATATGTACATATATAGGCATGAATTTATAATACGCCCGCGCATGTTTACTCTTAGGTGAAATGACCACTGCAGTAGGTATACGGGCATGGCACATTCGCGCGTCGAAAGGCGGAACAATAGCCCGCTGTTAATAACAATATTGTAGAGTTTATAAGTCATATTTTTATATATTTACTTAGCACCGTACCAGCTACCTCTGCCACGTCAAATTTTCTGAAGTCCGTGATGTCCGGTCGATCAAATATCGCTCTATTTTTTTTTCCTAAATAATTTTTTGTGGAAACTCAAACGCACGGTACCCGCGGGGTGGTGTTTTTATTGTATGCATACGTGTAAATCGATGAAATCGAACACGGGAACGAGGTGTGTATACGAAAAAGTTGCACGTATAACCAAACTGCGCACTACTATTTTTTTTTCTATGTAAACTACGTCCTCTTTCTTCTGATTATAATCTTATTCAAAAAACGAAATATATGTACCTAAACTGCGCCCTGCAGTTTTGATTGTCATCAATTCGGCATTAAGTGCGATTGTATACATATTATGTATCTATATACCATAGCCGTGGAGAAAAATGAAGGGCCCCAAAGACAAACTAACCTGCTCCCTCCCCACACAAACAAGTATTAAACTTATCACTAACATCCAGACTATTTGAAAATAGTCATTAGGTTATTCCTCGAAAATGTTACTCGTATCTACGTTATATTACACTAATACTGTAGTGTTACAATTCACTTTATCGCTGACTTGTTATTACATCATAGTAGTATAGTACGATGTAATTATATATATTATTATATATTATTAAGATAGACACGAATCATGTCGTCGGCCCATTAATAATTTGATATCGGTCTGATATTAAAAATAAAACCGGGGTTGTTCAGCACTCTAACGAATAGGATCTGTATACGGAAACCTTCATTTTCACATGATTATCGGCGAATAATCCGGACATAATCATGTAAAAATGAAAGTTTCCGCATACGGATCCTATTCGTATGAGTTTCTAAATAGTCACTCTGGTAGACTTGGTCGAGCTAGGGGCCCTCTCCAAGGCCCCGACTATTCCCCCGTTTCATTGGGTTTACTTATACGGCGTGCGAATAAAATTTTTACATTTATAGTACATTTCCTAATCAGTATAATCAAAATTATATAGTATTTGTAAAAGTACCAATACACGTTATCGAGTCACTGACACTAGATAGTTGCAGATATAGTCAGTATATGCGCGGCGTTGGTGATTGGTCATCATGCATTCAGTTGATAAGTTGATTGATATAATAAAATAATAATCAGTGAAGTCGCGGTACAGTCCGTAATTCGTAAGTCAACAAGAAAAGTGCCGAAAAAAGAATTTCATATTTTGTAAAAATATGGACATTCGGATGAGAATATGTAACAGGTTTATACAGTGAATAAAATCGTTTTTAAGAACACTAGGCGATGTAGACAGCCGATAGTATATATTTATGATAATAAATTATTATTTTAACGTACCTATTGATGGAACATGTATATATAATTTAATAAACTACAATATTTTATATTAAATATGGTAATTTTTATAGAAGTGAACAAAACATGCAAAAACAATTTGCAACTGGTAGTTGGTATCGTAACTATAAAATGAAGGGCAACCGCGAAGAACGTATGTACGTATGCATCAAACCTAGTAAAATATTTTTTAAACATATGTGATCCACGACGAGCACAAAATAATATTATTCTGTTACTTTTTATACTTTCTATACTTACATTAATTGTATACTATTCATTTTATTAATCATAACTTATAACCAACCAAGTAACTATATAAGATGAAAATTGTTTTATATTTCTATTTCTTACCTTATTACCTTTTACGAAAATTTGGACACAGTTTCTACGTTTGTGATAACTGATGTAATATAGACGCAGCTTATAATCATCGGTTTAACCGAACTAGAGCCAATTTTCATATAAAAGATCATGAGTTTTATAAAATTACCGTTTTCGATAGATCAAACCACAAATAATTTTTGTATACAAAAATACGAAAGGTATCTTTAAACCTATCAAGTTCGAAATTGCATTATAGGCCACAATTGTGTATTCACGTAGGTACGTATATTACATTAGTTTACCACTACTCAGTGGCGTATTTATGGGGGGTGATCTGGGTAATATATCAACCCCCCCCCAGAACCTTTTTTTTTATTCATTTCACTTTTCTTATTTTTCTTTTAAATGCTTGAGCCGTAAGTCCGTAACGGTATTCTTAGTATTCAATCAGTCCGTTAATAATAATAGTTAATAATACATATAGACAGTTGTAGACAATATAGTAAAGTTATTAGTAGTTTCAAGAAAATCGTGAACATTAGATAATTATGATGAATTATTATTATTATTATTTTCGTTTAATATCCTAATTTTCATGGTTAGTTTATATATCTATTAATCTATTTTATCTGTGATTATTTAATTTATACTGTATTAGTGATCTATTTGTAATCCAGCAGATACTTATTTAAGTATGAATATAAATGTTTAATATTATTAATATTGGTATAGTTTTAAATAAAATCATGTTATATATAAGTGCACTTTAAGGAAACAGGAAAAGTATGATAACAAGATCTTCCTAGATGATATTTGTCTTCTTGGCTCCTATTGTACAAAATAGTTATGGTTATATCACCCCCTAGAAAAAAATTCTAGATACGCCATTGCCACTACTTGTACACCACAGGTAAATTATGCAAGTTCATTTTGGAAAAAATTGTACATATTTGTCAATACTCCTGAAAAGTTGAGTGACTTACTTTATATTCTGTGGTGCACAGATAATATTTAGGCAGGAGGCGGCAATATTGTTTAACATAAGTCATAACAGTATTAACATCAATATTTTAGTTAAATGTTTAAAACAACAGAGTATGGTAAAAATGTAACTTTTAAACTGAAGTATATGGTTTCAGTTTAGCCACATAACTCGTAAACCTACCTATTTTGATTATAAAACTGTTTCAAAGAAAACCTCATCTGGCCACCGCCTCACATTTATATCATATGTATCACGAATTCATGCCACATAATATAATAATAGTAGTTACCATTTGCAGAATAATTTGTACTCCAACTTTTAAAATAACACGAGGATTATTAATAATCTTGGATAGGTTGAGCAGGAAAAATATAAAATATCTAATAACAGAATGGTTCTAGGTATGATAAATGTAATTATAAATAAAAATATACACAAATATGCATGCGAAAAAAAAAACAAACAAGATTATATCAATAGGAATGTACTTTTGTTTTTTAGTTCTGTATTTATCAAATAAAATACTGTTGTAACCTGTCTAAATTAAAATATATTTTTATACAAGAATTTAAGCATTCTATATACAATATAATATGCTATGGAAAATATATCTGTTTGATTTAATTAAGATAGCATAAATAGGTATATTGTATATATTGTAAATACAAACTGTTTGATAATTGATAAATTAATAAGAATACAATGAAATAGGGGTTGAATAAAAAAAAAAAAGTAAATTATTTGAAGTTAAAAAAAAGTTAATTTTCTTTTAATTGAAAATTTATAAGTAACTCGAGTTCGAAATGTTATATACATTGGTGCAGTATACACTGCTGTAGTGTGTACAAACAAACATAATGTTGGACTCTACTAATCGATTCCACTTAAAACTAACCAGTCATACATAACAATATTATAATGATTATTATAATTATAACATAGAAACAATTTTACTATGGTATATATATATAAGTACAAGGTAAATTATTTTAATTATAGATGTATTTTTGTTATATACATAATATTGTAGTCATATAAGTATTCAATTATAAGTAACGTTTTAATAATATACATATCGACGTACCGTCATAAAAATTACAAAAGAAAAAAAAATATACATAACACCGTAATATCAAAATATATTACATGGAAATCTTACGGAAACACAAGGTGAGAATCATCGTACGTCATAAGTGCAATATACACAGTTAAAATAATTTTTGTTTTTTTTTTTTTTTTACCAGGATAATATGTCAGCACGAAAATACCCGTCACTGATTGATGGCCTGAGACCAATGTATGTCGGCGGTGTTCAACTGCAGTTCGTTGAAAGCTGCAGTGGCCGGGCCGGTTTCGGTCCCGTAATACGTGTCCATGTAGTAAGTGTTACTATTGTTACTGTTGTTATTGTTGTTGATGATGACGTTGTTGTTGTTCAATAGCTTGTTGGGGACGACGTCGAGGGCCATGAAGTCGACCATGGAGGACGTGTCGGGCAGCGAAGGAGCGTCGCCGATAAAGTCCATGGAACCGTCGTCGTGGTGGTGATGCTGCTGGTGGTGGTGGTGGTGCTGTTGTTGGTGCATTGTCGCGGCATCGGACGAGGACGACGAAGATGACGGCAAGTGCGCGTAGTAGCCGACGGGCTGCGCGGACGAGTAGTGCATTATGTCCATCGGATCCTGGCCGTCCTCCGTCTTGATGCTGGTGGCGGTGGTCGCCTCGGTGGCGTAGTGGTGATACGTGGCCACGTCATCGGTACAGCCGTCCACGCGGCTCGGCTGGTAGTACTGGTGGCTGTGGTGGTAGTGGCGCGCCGTCTGCTGGTCGTAGTGCAGTCGGCGGGACACCACGTCGTCGTGATAGTCGGCGGTGGCGGACGAGTTGCCGTGAAAGTGGTGCGGCCAGGCGACGGCGGCGTCGTCTTCCTCGTCGTCACCGTCGTGGTCGCTCTTGCAGTGTATGGTGCCGCTGCCCAGGTCCAGCACGGTGGTCGGCGAACTCTTGTGGTACGCGGCGATCGGCAGGGCGGGCGGAGGTGGCCGCTGTCCGATGAGCGGGAACATGGGCACGTCGTCGGCCACGTTCGCGGGCGGCGCCATCGGTTGACAGTAGACGGCGGACGCGGGTTGCGGTCCGCCGCCGGCGTACGCGGCCGTAAAGTCGTCCACCACCGCCTCGGCCGTATCCATGCGCGAGGGTTGCTGCTGCTGCATCGCGTGGTAACCGTGCATACCGCCGGTGGTGGCCGTCGACCAGTTCTGTTGGTGAAGATGGTCGCTGCTGGTGCTCGGGTACCCGGCCGACGGCTGCTGGTGGTGATGGAGCACGGACAAGGTGGACGATGAGGAGGAGGAGGTGCCGACAACGTTCACGGCCGATTCCGAGCGACCGCCGCCGCCGTTGCCGTTGTTGCACATGCACAGGTACGGCAAACAACTACATCCGGCATCTAGAAACAGCGCGTCAGCAAACCCGGTGTTAGTTATTATATCATTTATTACATATTGTTGTATTGTACCTATACAGTTGTTAACGATTTTACGGGCTGGTGAATTTATTGAAAAATAAAGGAAAACAAGAAAACTAAAAAATATTGACATTCATTAACTTGTTATAAAATTTTGTAACTTTAACTAATTAATAAAATTAAAAATTTAAATTAATCTAGATTTATTCCTGTTCTTTTTTACCATTACATTTATAAATGTAAATTTTCACGAGTGGATATTAAAAAAAACAATTTACAACCATATGGTAAATCCTTATATAATAAAACATGTCGAACAATTATCTCTGAAACATTCTTTCGGTCTGGACTTCAAATGATTTTGTAATATTTAAATATACATTTCCAATAATGTTTTTGTATTAAAATATTCGTGATTTGTAATCAAAGAAAGAAGCTTTATTTATAAACGAAAAAAAAAGGAAAAAATGTCCAAATAGTGTGAGACTACATGGCCAGGTGAAATACAGAGGCGATAGAGCTGTATTAATCTTTTTAACTAGAAACAAATGTGAAAATAAATTTTGAGTAAGGTAGATTGGATTTTTAATGTTTTTACATTTGCAAAATAAAAAAGATCTAAATTCTAGATAAGTAATTAAATATAAATAAAATAAATGACATAATATTCTTAATGCAACTATCAGAAAATATTCAATAACTAAGACTATCTCATAGGTAATCGAAATTCATTGACAAAATGTTTGGTACAAATAATAATTTTTTATATATTGTTTTTATTAGCTAATAGGTGATATCTGATATATAGAAACTATAAATAGTATTGACATTATTAAAACTATTTGTTAAATCAAAATAATTTTATTGAAATTTTACTAAAAAAAGCTAAAAAAAACATGACATTCATAAATAGCTACTAAAAATAAAATAGAAATCTTTTGAATATTATACCATGTAAAATCTCCATTTCTACACTAAAGCAAATTATGATAAAACCTTCCAGTGAAAATTTAAACAGCAGTTATTTATTTTTTTGTGTTCCAATGAAAAAATAAAATCGATTTTATCAAAATATATTCGTACATTTTACTGATTTTTTTTTTCATCTGTTGTCAGTCTTATAATTATTAGGAAAATGTTTGGGATTTTTGAAAAATGAACTCCTCCCAAGTACCCAACTAGGTAAAATTTCCTATCATAATATTTTTTTAGTTTCATTTAGAATCTAAAAAATTAAAAATGTTTTACCCGTGTTTATAGTAATATCTAATATCTATATAATAATATATAATAATATCTGTATATGTAATATCTTATATAAAGTAAAAATAAATAGAAGTGAATCGTAAATATAAATAATATATAATATATACTTATAAAAGGTTAACACATTCAGATATAAAAAAAGTAAGATTTGTTGTTATCTTGACAGTGTTTCTTGTATATAACATGTACCTACCTAACCAATTTTAATTTATAAAATAAAGTATATTAAATTATCATTTGATTTCTTAGAAAATGTATGTAATATATTATCGAATTTATATAAACAAGCTGCGCATAATAACTACAAAAAGCATCTACTTACTTATATTTTGATTGTCTGGTATCACGTTTTCAGGCAATTGAGAACTCGAATATTGTCTGCGACTTACATTAGTTCTCGGTCTTCTCGAATTTAATGTCTAAAAATAAAATTATTTAATTAGTAATTTTATAAAAAAAAACAATAATAAATATAAAAGTAAAATTATAATGTATAATTGATTATAACGTATAATCTAACCCACAGGTCACTATTAAGTTACATCAACCTAATCAAAATTAATTAAATTTTTAAGTTTCAAGAGGTAAACTGTTTCAAATTCAAAAAAGCACTCAAAAACTTATTGTATTAGATATTAAACTTCAAGAGTATTAAGTGATTATTTTAAAAATAGTTTTGCGTACCTAATTTTGAGCTTTATGGCTTAGTTTTAATAGGATTCAAATAATTATTTTGAAATCTAAAAAATAAACTGTGTATACTTGAGTTACAATAGTAAAAAAATATATACATTTCCACTGACTTTAACTTAGGTTTGTTTTACCATTGTTTTCGGTTAATTTATGCTATTTCGAATCTTATATATAAAAAAAAAACAAAATATAACTGATCCATCACAATCCGCCCTATAGATAATAACTCGTTTAAAGTTTAATATCTTATTCTAGAATTCTAAAATACGCTCACTATAGTTACTCGTCATCAGTTCATCAGTCTGAAATATCAAATATAATGTAATATAATCTATTTAACTTTTTTGTTTACGGGTCTACATCTTAATAAACAATTCAATTATCATAATTATAAATTTATTTACTGTTAAGCAAAAATAATTATAACATAGTTGAATAAGAATTCTTATCATTTTGGATTATTTCCCAATAGACTTATGTTTTGAATTTTGAATACTCTTCTTTTTTTTGTTTGTTTCCGTTTGCTTTGTTTTTGACGTTAACCCATCATCTGTCTCTGACAAAGAACACTTCGATTTAAAGGTAGGCAGTTTCAATGTTTTTTCCTTAACGAACTTTTGATCGATTACACTTTTCTCATATAAGTCATGCTCTTTTTGCCAAATTTTTGCATACTCCATTTTCATGAGCAAATTAATATCCGGTTTCGATTTAGTTTGAATATACGAAGGTATAAATTGTTTTGTATCTACAAACCTTGAAGAAACAATTTGATCTTTCAAAATTATTTTTTTACGTGGAACAACTGGGGGATTTTTTTTACTCGACGAGCAACTGGGTTTTAAACCAATTTTACTAGAAACGGTTGACATGATCAATGATTAATTAAAGTTACTTATAATATATTCTTCAGAATATTACATGTTTATTCTGGAAACTAAATAATGAAGTAATTAAAATATTAATATATAATTAAGGCCAGATTATAATTAAAATTCGGTGTGTAAGAGTCAAAACTATCATTTTCTATTTCTATTTTAAATTTAAACTTGTTGCAAGACTTGTACTTAGGTAGAATAAATAAATGGTCTGCATACACAGTATTTATACACGAATATATTGTTTACATTTACGGTAAGTACATATACAATAATCAACAACGTATGTAAAGAGCGATTAAAAATTAAATTTGTGAATTCTGTATAACATTTTGCCTCGGGTTTGTTTGTATATATATATACGATTAACACAGAGAAATCGAGTTTTGTATTTATGATTTGACCTACAATATGTTGTCAAAATCCATTCACGTTGTATCTACATAACAGCTCTTCGCATCCATTCATATTCATATAATATATATTTTATGATTCATGGGCAGCCGACTAGGCGTTTTTTTTACGTGTGCCAGTGTTTATTATCTATGAAAACCTACAATTAAAGGTTTTTTTTTTCTAAGACAATACCAAACAGATTTAATTATTATAATTCGTATAAGTCGTTCGGGCAGGGCTGACTAAAGTATACAACAGTATACAGTATACACTATGACTACACCATATACATAGTGTAATTTATGATCTTTCTGTGTACATCTCACTTGTTTTGATGCTCTAAATTATTATATTAGTACACACAAGTGGGCGTAATAATTTTATTTTATACGTTTTTGATTTTACCAGTTTTCAGACCAAATGTCACTTAAAATAATTTTTCGTCTAATAGATATCTTTAGCTACGTTAAGAATTTTACATTTATAATTCGCATAATTATATATGCAGTATGCACAAATACCTATGGTTAAAAGTCCTTGGTAAACACTAAACAGTCGCCTTCGTTGCATTCTTAACATGTTCGTCTGGATAACGTTGAGCGAATTGAATATATATATATATATTTTAAATAATATTCAAAAAAATAACATATCGATCGAGGAATAGAAAATAATTATTTTTTAATTGTAGAAAAATAATCGATCAACCAAAATATGAGACGTGTACAGGACGAGAGATGTTTTTATTATGTTAGCCGTTAGGTGTTTAGAGAAAAATGATTATGTGTCTGGCAACAGGTACAATGTTTATAGTTATAATATAATGAAACGATATTTCCAGAAGAAGAGGGATGATGTTACATGTATACACAATGTAAATCGCATTACGAAAAGAGGCGATGGAGGGTGAAATTAGTAGGTTGTTTACTCCAGACGAGCGTTCGTGTGTATGTGCATATTTCCAGAGTCCTTTTAAAATTGTACACTCACGCATATGGGTCGTACTTCTTTCCTCTTATAACATAAGTATATTATAGCAAGAGTACCTGAGAAATACGATTATTCCGGTCCAACGTAACAATAATAATATTAAATAAATCTCGAACAATCTGTTACATACTGTTAAAATATTAAAAACGTATACGAAAACAAAGATGAAGGTAACATTAATATTTAATTTTATACGATAATGGCCCGAGAGATACCAATGACGTTATATGAATTAATAATCGTCCACAGGGTAAAAATATTTGAAAACAATGTGTTTCATGAGTAACGCGTAGGCAAAAAAAAAACCAACACACACGTACTCACTATTATTATAGGGTTGGAATAATATATATTGCTAAATAAAAAAGATCGTACAAAACGGAAATGTCTGAATAATTTTATAATAGTACCGAAAAAGAAAATTGATCATATATTAAAGAAGAAAATTGGCAAATATTGGTCGATATCTAATATTTTTATCTCGTCGTGACTACGTAATAGAATATTTATTTGAAGATTATCCAACGTATGTACATCAAACAACGCTTTGCTGGTACAGTATGTAAATGTGATAAGTGTTGGAAAATTTCACTATTTCAATAAATCAACGTATATCAATATCTGCCACATAATATTGGTGCAACATTGATCGGAGCTAAGTCAATAATGGATTATTAAAATATTTGAAACGATCGTGTATAAGTGTATACACGTACACAACAATTAGCGGGCCGACAACATGATTAGCCCCTTCGGGCATACATATTACATATATAATAATACATACATAATAAGAATACAAGCGTATGCTCATATACGACTTCACGATCATTACATATATATTGTCTTCTAAATCATAAAACATGATATATAAACATACACGCACACACACACACACACACACACAATATTATTTTCTGCATATACAACAACCCCAACAAGGCCCCGCACCGCGCACGACGACTGCTGCAGTTTTTATTAAAATGATTTATACAACTGCTATAATTGAATTAGCATATACGAGTACATAGTATAATATATATGACATGCGTTCGCCCTATAATTACACAAAATAATAATAATATTATATCACTGTTATCGTTTTAAGTCCACGCAAAAAGTCGACGGTAATCACGACGACGTCCGTGTGCAAAACAATAAAATACAAATACGATTAATGATGCTGATAAAGTGATAAATATGCGTGTCAAGTAAGATCCATTAAGCTTCACGGTAAAAAAAAGATAAGATTGGAAGTTTACTATACAATCATTATGTGTGTCGAAAAACATGAAATAAAAGGTGATGAATAATGATGGTTTGAGGTAAAATCGACCGAAGAAAATAAGTATACGGTCTGAACACGATATGGAAGACAATATAATATTATTATGTTTAAATTCAACACTTTTACAAAGTAATGACGAATTTTTTTTTATCAATATAATGATTTACAGTAATATTATTTCAGATTAAAACAAGTCTATCCATAAAATTATATTTTTGAAGTACCATTGAACAGATACTATATATAAGGGTTGTTAGATATATTCTAGTCTTATGATATGATATATTGTTATTTATTAGTATTGAATAAGTATCACCGCGGTCAATAATAAAACGAGATATAGTTGACTTATATTAAATTAAATTATATGTTTTTAATATACATATTTATAATGTACACACAACTTAGTATCTAATAGCGATGATTAAAAAAATAAGTGATCAACCTTTATTTTTAATAAGTAAGATTGAATTATAAAAGAAATATTTTTATTTTGGTAACACGTGCATAAATCTATCGTCTTATGAAAACAATATGGGAGAGGGGGAAAGAATCAGTTAACCCGGGTGAGATCCCTCACAGATCAAATACAAATCAATGGTTTGTAGACATATATTTTCTGTTAGAACATGTACTCGTATGTATACAATAATGTACATATAGAAGAACAGAGAATGAGCGAACAGTTTCACAAGCTTTTTTTATTTAATGCTTTGATTGTACTAGAACTATTATAATTTATAAGTCTTAAAACTGTACATAAATAGATACACACACTCACTCACTCATACACGTACACGCACATATAAAATTGTTGCCTGAATTGAAATGATAATGATCAAGCTATTGAACGGATTATGCTGTCCATGCCCACTGAACATCATATAATTATCGTTATTGTATATTATTGATGGCAACCGTACTTGTTTATAGACCTACTATATAATATTACTATTATCCTCAATAAATCTCATTTGTATAATTTTTTATTACTACTTCTTTTTTCTGTCAATATTATTAAATTATCCACTTACAATTGTATTTAATTTATCAATATGCCATTTTTTGTCGATAATATCAAAACACAACGTTGAATTCATATTCCTATTATTATTATTTTTTTTTTGCTGATATATTTTATAATCAAAAAGTATCGATAAAATTTAAGGAGTATGATCAATATTGATTTATTCCACCAACAAGTTTCTAACATTTATATTGGAATATGAAAAATGCGATCTAAGACACATTTATTTTCTTAGATCATTTCCCTCTAATAGAATAATAATTAAAATAAATACAAAATGCAAATTCCATGTATTAGGTAATTTTAAATAGGTAGATGAATGAATGGTGGTTATTGGCCGTATCTTAATGAAAATAACCTAACCTTTTGTGAAATATTTAGTTATAAAATACTATTATCCCCCTTTTTATTATTTTAAAAATAAGTAAATATTGTTATTCCATATATAAATCCTAACTGTAGTATTTTTATTAAAATCCACTATAAATAGCTTTTTGTGTTTGTCTATGTATAATGTATGAGCTTAATATATTGAATTTGATATTTGAGTGAATTTAAGCTTTTAAAAAAGTATTTTAACAAACAATTGTATTTTAAATCAATTTGATATACACCAGCTATATTTATTATTTTTATTGAATAAATAAACAATGTAAATAAAACGTAGGAAATATAAAAAATATCTAGATAATAATGCTTAAAAGACGATAGAGTTGTACTTTGTACTAATAATACATATAATGAAACAAAAAAAACACTTACCCTATTATTAAAAAGAACTTCAGGATTCATTTGTACAGCACTATTATTACGTGGTTTGCGGCTGCTGCCAAAGCTTCTTCTCGCTTCTGAAGTAGACTTAGCTTCAGGTCTAAGGTGATCGTGCACACCTTTAGCTTGGAAAAATATTGCATAATCTGTGTGTCTCCAAAAATGAGTGACGGGGTAACCACAATGTCCTCTACATTGTATTATTTCCAATTTACCAACACACTCTCTATTTGGGCAATTTTTACCTGCAAATTAAAATACTAAATAATTACAGATTTCATTGTAGGTAAACTAAAAATTGTTTGAATAATTTATTATTATTTTGACAATTTATATATTAAATTATAAAAGAATTCTCGCATAATACAAAGAAAAAATACCAAAATTAATTATTACTGCTAATCACTATAACTAAATTAATTAATTATTACGAAGAAAATTTAAAAGAATAGTATTGTTATGAATTGTGTAATAAAGTAATACAAATAACATGAGAAATAACATTTATGTGTATGTGTGAAACGCTTCGTATAAGAAAATACATTTGAATAAGTAATATACTAATATATAATGTATGAATGCGGTTGACTAAAGACTAAGACTCCAATAGAGCAATGCTATGTTGAAATATTTTTGGAAATATATAAATTTAAAAATATATACTCAAGAGTAAATACATTATATACATCATTATTTATTTAAATTGTTTTTTTTTTCAATTGTATAAATATTAAATAATATAAGTCTATATTATATATTCTATTATATCCTCGATTATATCTAAATAATATTTTAAAAAATGCAGCTTAAAAAGGATGTCTCCTAGACATTTATTAGTTTTTGTACATCGAGAATATTAAAATATAAACGAGAATAATGTTAAATAAATTTACCTTGCTGCTTTTTTCGAGCTTTGTCACATATTGCTGGTCTTAGATGAACAGTTCCCCCTGTAGGAAGTGTACACCTTCTCGAGCATACCAGAACACCCAGGCACGATTTCTTTAATATATGAACATTGTGATTGTTGGTATTTCTCATCGCCCATCCAGAAGCGTGTCTTTTAGCTTCTTCGCTATTAGGCGGGTACACCAATCGACAGTGACCATCGGCCCACTCTTCCCATTTGTTTAAGGTACTCACCTATAAATAATTAACAATGAATAATGAAACCGTTTATTGAAATGTCACTACTAATTGTTTCATACATATTATTACAATAAAGTCTAAAACTACTTTGTATTATACGTTTTATACTGTATACAAGTTCGCAGTTATGTACACAATACCTACAGCGGTAGCGATCAAATTCAACAAAATACCTATTTTTTTTTTTTTATTTGTTATATTGATTTATAAGTTTATATTTATTGAAATTAGCAGTATAATTAAATGTACTTTTTTAATTTAAAATTTAAAAAAAGGATAAATTTATTAATAAAGATATGAATTTATGTAGTAGGTAATTTGTTTATTAAATTATTATTTTAGATTTGATTATTTTATATCAAAAGGTATTGTTTTACTTTTATTTTTAATTGATTTCAAATATAATCAGAAACACTGATAGTTTAATACAAAATTAAAAGTACCAATACAATATAATAGGTACTTAATGAATATTAAATAATAATACATTTCAAAAAAAAATAAAAAAGTTTAATCCTGTCTTAGTCATTTTATACGTTTAACACCTTTACGTATTATTCATGTAATGTACATAACAATTTTATCCCATAATAGTAGGTAGTCGGTAGAATCATATTAAATAATAATTATAATTTATGATTATATATCAACACAATATGATATTGTAAATATCTATGAAAATGTACACAAATAACTCGGATAGATAAAACTTATAAAATAATATATAATATTATACCTAAGTATTTATAACGTACGTATTATTAATTAAATTATAGCTATGAAGATAAAAACGATTATTTATAAGTATGAGAATTGAAGAAATATCGAGTATAATTGAAATTAAAAATGCATCAAGATACTGTACAAGAATCTTTAAGAACATTTAAAAAATTTAGAGTTATTTTGCGTGTTTCCTGGATTGTAGGTAAGTACTCATTATTCGTATATCAAACAAATATGCGTATGATAAATTTGATACGTTAAAGTAAATACTAACTAAACTACGAGTACGTAGGAATCTAGGTATTATTTTAATGAACTATAATATTGTATATTATAAGTTGAATCAATACACAATTACTAATAAGTAAAAGGTAATAATAATTTCAAGTAAATCTATGTTCATCTATTTTAAGACGTTGGGAAAATTATTACCAATAAAAATTCCAAGCTTTATAGTTAATACATAAAACATGAATATATGATAATATTATTATAATATCATACTGTATTTGTGTATTACACCTACTTTAATAAATACAATTCGATTTCGTAAGTAAAGCTTGTTGAATGTAAATGTATTAAATTTACATATAACTAAACACGTTTGTATAAAAATCAAAATGCCATAATACTCATATCTATAAATTGGATTACATAATAAAAAATTTACCCTAGGTATTATCGAATCGTTGATGTCCCAGTCTGCAATTCGAGAAATGGACTCGGTCGGAGGTCTACCACGAGAGTAACTATATTCATCACTCATGTTTTGATTTTCGTATTCTTGTTTGCTAAAAATATAATATAATAAATAATTAATAATCTACTTTAGAACATCGAACAACTACAGAAAATATTATATACAGGTTAAATAATATTATCATTGGTTTGACGATTCAAAATATTTTTAGACAATAAGTCAATACGTAGTATTTGGACACTATCTAAATGTTTAAATCGATACGATCATTAATGACTCGATAAAATCGAGACTGTTAATTTGTTATATTAAATACACCTAACTTGTACTCATCTTGTTAAAATCTAGAACAAGGAAAAATATTATGAACTAAATAAATGTAGGGTAACTATTGTATATTTACTATACGGGGAGACAACCATAATTCATTCAATATTAATTATATATTAATTTCGGAAGTGTTTAAAATATGTATATTTGATGTTCACTGCAACAGACATTTTTCTATTTTACATACAGAACAAACTATTCATATGTGAACTGTATAGGTAATAAGTGTTTAAAAATCGAAATGTGTTAATAAATAATAATAAAATAATAAGGCTTTTAAATGTTATTCATGGTTGTATACATGATGGAAACGATCGAGGTGGTACTTACGTGTTACGTAAATTCCGGCCTAATAATAATATAAAATCTTGGACAGTTAATATTAGTGTATAATCGGCGTTATCAATGTTCTTAGTAAGTTTTAAAATCAAAACGAAGACACTTGCTACCATTTAACAGATATTCTTATTGAAATCGGAAAATATTTGGTTTTCAGAAATGAAGTATCAAGTAGACAAATCTACAAAACGACATACGAAAATACTAAGTACACGATCATAAATTGTTCATGCCGTTAAACGAAAGTGAGAACTATATATTCCTATATATTCTTAAAATAGCTGCTAGGCCAAGAGTTTAAGTCCAATGTATGTAATACAATTTCATAAGAATTCGAATGGAAATTATTGTCGTTCACGAAAATAAATTAGATTACACCTATGTGTAACCCATTTTCGACATGACAAATTAATGTTATACACAAGCACGAATGTTATGAAATTCGAGGAAATATTATAGTATTTCGGGGCAATCGGGTCGTGGCCGACAACGATAACAACGCACACGAAAAGAGTTAATAATGTATCAATACCTAGTACAATAAATAGGTATAATAAATAATAATATATAAAAATATCGTCGGCGCGCGGACTTCTTTTAACTGTACTACGGTGTGAGTATATAATACTTTTTATATACAATTAAAAGAGCAGTGTGAAACGCAAAGCGTATTGGTAATAACATTGTAATTTTTTATAATTATGAAGATGTAATAATATAAGTGTGTTATTAAATAAAATAATATAACATGACTTACTGTCGCACGTTGGCGGAGAACGACACGTTATAATACACAATTCGGTACATAATGTTATTATTTGATAACAGGTATATAATAATGTAAAAATAAAAAATAAAAACAGAAAACGGGAAACGAAAAAAGCACTGATAATGTATAGTATTATTTTGTTGTTGTATAATAATATTATATCGAACTGGAAAATGTTATTCTATAATAATAGGTATTATCTAGTATGTTTTACTCACAAAATCACGACCATAATACAGAGTGAACCCTCGATTTTCCGGGGTCGAGTGCTGGTCGCGGCTCGCGGCGGCGGCGACGGCGGTAGTGGTGGTGACTTGTCGGTGATTGTCGGCGAAACGCGGAAACGTGCGCGTACGGCGGCGGTCCGAGAGAAACGATGATAAAAACGATCGGTCGTCGTTATCTAATATCTCCGCTGGCGATACCGCGCGGTGGTTGAGTAGGTAAACCTGGACGATTCGGCGGCACGGCAAAACGATGTTATTGGCATAAACGTGCGTGGCGGCGATCACGAAGGAAAAGTGTGACGGAAAACCGTCGCAGCAGTGAACGCGACGACAATAAAATATTATTAAAATATATGATATTGTAATTGACGACACTAGTGATAATAATATATTATTATGCAAAATGTATAGTATGTGAAGACACGACCGACGGTAAACGCGCGCGCGTGTATGTGTGTGTGTGTGTGCGAAGCGAATGCAGCGCGTGCAGAACTTACACTGATCCTGTTGCTGTCGGAGCGCGCGAGCACCAGCTTGTCGTGTAAACCTCGGCCCGACGGCGGCGGCACGTTCACCCTCAGGTTTCGGGGCCGTACGCTCGCCGGCCAATCGGAACGCAGGCCAAACCCACCGATTTCAAAACGGTAGTTTCAACGCCGCCGCCGCTACGTTTTATAGACCTTGTCAAGTCCTGCCGCCGATGTTTTCGTGTACCTACGTTTTGTTCGGTGTTGTGTTTTAGATTTTTTTCAACGGGACGGGGACATCATACAATATCATCATCTACTAGCTAGTATTAGTATAATATTAAATATAACAATATATTATGCACCTTGGTGTTACCATATAGGGTGTACTAGTGTACTACATAATATACGTCGTATACTCTCAACAGCCAACGAAATTATTTTGAAAATTCACGAGTATACTACGCGTCACTCTCGCTAGCAGATCTTGAAGAATTCATATAAATTATAATTTAACAAAAGATATTTACAAAAGTTTAAATTTTAGACTATTTTTCCAATATATATATTGTTTTTCCCTTCATACCTATGATCAGTTTATTATTACTTACATTTCTTTGTTAATATTTACACCCATTCATTCCTCGTCACCGTATTAATCATGAAGAATACTATATTAAGAGACCAGTTGACGTACAGTATAATCTTATACTTTCAAAAAAACCGATGGGAACATAACTGAGTATATTTATACATAATATTATGTACAATATATAGTAACAAAGTTTACGCATTTCAAGTCATAAGAGTTTATTATAATATACTCGGTTCGATTGAGACAATAATAAATTAATATAATATATTTAAATACTTCTATTATATACTTTTAAGAATTTTTCACTTTTATAAAAGACAAAAGTCAGAGAACTAGGTAATATAATATAATTGAAAAATACTAAAATAGACAAAATAAAAAAATAACTGCATATAATACGCCATTGAGAGTAACAACATATAGGTAGTACGAAAGGCCTACAATGTTTCGTATCACACGGTACACATTATATATTTTGAATGAACGTTTTTAGGCTTATATAGACCGTGATAAATAGTTCTGTGATTTTCTTTTCATGTATTGTGTATGTGTAAATCAATTTAACGATATCTTTTAGAGACGTAAGAATAACATACCGTTTTTTTTTTGTTTCCAGTAAATACCGATTTTCAAACATCCTTTTTACGTCTTAAATACTTAAATATTTCATTTATCTATTTAATATATAATATTTATTAAAAACGTAAAAAATTGTCTAACCAGTGACACGGTCAGTGATCTCCGTTTTGAAAAAGTATCTGCTACAAATTTTCAATTCTTACTATACACATTTCAAATGTTGTGCTCCACGTAATGTATCGTGCACACAATTTTAGGTCTTTCAATATAATATAATATTACCTAATATGATTTATCGGTTTATAATATAGTATACGTCGTGTCGTCTAGAATATTATTATAATTGCTGCTGCTATAGGTACCTGAGGTAGGTAGTGAATACGCGACGGACACGCGTGACAAAAACGAAAGAAGTATGCTCGGCCATCACACTGCCTATACACAATGTATATGATGTAGGTATTAATATTATATCCTTAGCGTTATTTATTGTCCTATCTAATCCAATGTGTATATACAACACATACTGTGCACACGTGTACATTATTCGAGACGCGCGACAGCGGCTACTTGGTAGGTATACCGTCTGTTTTTTTTTTTTTTCATCAATTCGCTCTTATTAATGGGATCTCTTAATAATACCTATATAACCTAAACGTGTACTATCGTATTGCTATGGATTATGCGTTTATACGACGCGATACAATAATATCGAGGTTGATTCGTCAACGCGTGCACGCAGAACATCGTGGACGCAAGGGAAAAAAATAAAGTAAATATAGGTACGAATAACATTGTTCGGTCGAATCACACACGGGTCGCTTTTGGCCCGCAGCCGCACCACATAGCACGTAAAATAAAATATATGTATTATTGTGCACCTATATGCACGGATATAATATAGACGTATCATGTATAGTGCAATTGGCCGCCGTGTATGCCGTCAGCTCCGCGGCGCCAGACTCGTTGGTAGCCGACCTGGGGCGTTACGCGTTTAAAGGGAGTCCATAATTTTCGATCCGTTGTGGGTCCACGTCCGGGCCATAAGAGATTTATGCTGTCGCTGAGCTTGGTGTTTTTTCTTTCTGTCTCTCTGTCTCTCTCTCTCTCTCTCTTAGTTAGACCACCGCGGTAATATCATACTGCAATTTATTTCCGTGTACACATTAATCGATAAAAAAAAAAAAATACTTCACTGTATATGGTACTTAGTAATATACGCTTAGCTCATACGATTTTAACTCGTCCACGTATCAATATTGTTATTATTTTTTAGTATGTAAATCGAAATCGTAACTGTGCTTGGAATAATTATGCCGATTATTATGGAATAAT
Organism: Chaitophorus viminalis; assembly: GCA_025469195.1. Classification (NCBI taxonomy): domain Eukaryota; kingdom Metazoa; phylum Arthropoda; class Insecta; order Hemiptera; family Aphididae; genus Chaitophorus; species Chaitophorus viminalis. Next base: position 23,673 of record JAIPRK010000284.1, read on the forward strand.
AATTATTGATTTTGTCGCGGACATTGGAATAAATAATTGTTTGTAAAAATGCGTGTATAGAATGTACCTACCATGATCGAGGATTATATTATACACAATAAACCTATCCTTATTGTTACACACCAAGTATGGTACACTGTAAATAATAAAATTCAACAAAATATCGTTTTAGTCAGGAAGTTGGGGACGATTTAAAAATATAATATTATACATATTATTATCGGCAGTAGCACCTGTACTGCGTTGGGCTGGTCGTTCGAGGTAAAACCATAAATACCCACTAAAAACAGCTCGGAAAAATCCTAACAAAAAAAATATATCTTAAATATCTTATTGAAATTTCAAGATCCTGTCGAATAATTACATAATTATATTTTACATAATATTATAAAAATTAAAATTGTACGTCTAATACCGAGTAAATAATTTATTGACTTGTAAAGACACGTATTATTATATTTGTTGACTACGTATGGACGGCGATCCCTTCCTCGTGCCTGGATCTCGCCTTTTTTAATATTCTTTTCTTTTTTTTTTTTTTTTGGTACATTTAGATTTTATCTTTAACAAAAGAGTTTAATTTGATGATATGAGATGAAATGTGTTACCCCTTTGCTTAAAATAGTAACCTACACGTGAAACGGATATCTCATTGATATATAAAAAAAACCTGATACCATAGTGGGTTTATAAAGTTGTCTACAAGGTGACAATGTGGCGCCAAAGTGAGAACTTCATCTTCCTGTGATCACCCGCATACTGATGCTTATCGTTGTGCAATAATATGGATTGTTAAGTTTTTGTTGAGACAATATTGTTGAAAATCTTTATGCATAACCAATATATTTTATTTATTTTTCGTACATCTCTATAAATAACTTTAAATAATTACGAGTCATTATACAACTCACAAGAATGTTTAACTATTATTGTATCTTTTCTACTACAGTACTACCTCTATACCTCTACTACATCTAATGGGTTTGATCTACTAAAAGTAAAATGATAATTTATTAATACCTTAGGCCTTAGGCATTCATGTTTTAATATAATGTTAAATTTAATTTTTTAGCCATATACCATTAATGTTAAATTTAAAACTAATGGTATATGGCTGAAAACGGAATTAGAAAAAATATATTATACTGACCTATTTTACAGGTATTTCATAGATATTTCATATGCAATTAAGATTTCCATTAGGTTTTTTCAACGAAACATTTATTACTTATTTGAAGACATTTATGATAGGTATGTGAATTATTTTTAAGTATCAAATATAAACTTTTTGCATTAAATTATTTTTTCCTTTTTATATAATATTATCCACCAACTCTTGACCGAAGCGTAAAATCAAAATTAAGCTATTTTAGTTTATCTAACGATACAGGCCTCGATTGGTATTTTATGATTTTATTTTTATTCATTAAATATAGCTTAATATATATACAGATTAAGTAAGTTAAATATACTTTGTCTATGTATTGAAAAATTTAATTTAATTGGTATAATAACTAACGAAACCATAGTATTCACATGGTAAATTAGTATAATCATTGATAATAAATACTATTAGTATCAATGATATAATAAGGGGTACAGTCAATTGGTCGTATGAAATTGGTCGTGGTAAAATTTGTCGTCTGAAATTGGTCTTTTTGTAAATTGGTCGTTAGGTGAATTGGTCGTTTGGTAAATTAGTCGTTTTCAATATATATGTGTTTTATGTAAAAAAAATATTTGGTCATAATTTTGAATTTAATGTATGTGACAATAATTATAAGTTTTAAAAAATAATATGTGTAAAAATAATAAATGTGACAATAATTATAAGTTTTGAGCTATCCCAGATATATATTCGTAAAATGTTATATTATTAAACGTTTTACATATTGTATTTATCCTCTCAGCGATGTCATTATATTTCTTTCGTTTTCTAGGGGTTCTGCTTCAATGCAATATTAGACTATTTTCAGACGATTTAATTTTTCTTCTTTTTGTAGGGCTCTTATAAATTTCCAAATGATAGGGTGAATAGTATTTAATATGGATGAAAAACTATTATGCCATCCTTCTACCGAATTATTAATGTTTGGAAGGTTGTATTCATCAACATAGCAATTCCAAATTGTAATTGAAAATTTTGGATTTTTCCTTTTCTCGTTCCTGTCCATTTTACCAACCCACGTTTCTTCAAAATAGTCAAGTAATCTTGATTAATCAGATTCCAGTTCTCATAACGTTTTGAATCAGTATTCACGTTTCGCGACGAAAATATACTACGACTATTTTACCAAACGACCAATTTCAGACGACAAATTTTACCACGATCAATTGTATACGACCAATTGACGTAGACTCATGTAATATACTAACCAAATATTGAATTTATTTTGTTTTAAGTTTAATTTTTTGCCATGGCATTGATCAATAAGACAAAATTCAGTTTAACGCCATTATTGAGAAGTTAGAGTTATATAGTTGTATATTAATAATATTTTATAAATACATTAAAATGATTTGAATGACTTCTATATTTAATCGATCCAATGACTTTTAGGAATTGTAAACTTCTGTAAATTATTTACATAAGTATTGAGTATAAGACATTTTCAATCATTGGTTCATATTGTACATTTTTTTAAGGAACTAACTTATTTTTGTAAGTCCTTATACCCATAAACTATTTTTTGATTTAAAGAGTTATTAAAATAGTTAGAAAGATGTACAGGAATACATTCATGATTTTTCAAATTAGGCATAATTCCATAGTGTCTTCTTATAAGATACATCAGAAAAGTTATAATTAATATTATTATAATATTCTATTATCTACTTTTCATGTAATCTGAACTAAATGCAGAAGAGAATAATGTCAACAGTAGGTTCCTTCTTAAACATTATATACTATCGTTCGTATTTATTGTATATACGTATTATATATTTATTTATATTAGGCAGTATTTGAATACACGCTCTTCGTATAATCATATTTAGCATACTGAAGAGAAATTTAAAACTCTGTTTATCCGTAGGTACTCTATATTTATACGCAATTATAATTATGTGCATGTTCAATCAGTTGCCCAAAGGGAAAGAGAGAAAGAGAGAGAGAGAGAGCGATAAACTAAGGGTTAGGGTGGTTAAGGATTTCAATAGCACAATATGAGTATTGTATACCTTACCTACCGATGTATCTATAGGTATACCGTATACAAACATACGCGCGAGTCTGATTACGTCATTGTAATATATTTTTGCCAATGAAAACACACGTCGGCTATGGCGCATTAACCAAACACAAAATAAACGCTAAAACCATGACGTAAGTACATATATATATATATATATATATATATATATATATATATACACATATAATGTACACTTATAAACATAAAATTATAGTTAGGTATGTACACCTTAGGTGCTATACCATGTTATAATGATGATGACGATATATATGCGAGTGTGTGGTGTTTGGCGAGAGGGCTCGTGCCCAGGCACCCGTGGATAACATCTGCCTAATTGACACAGGATAGTTAGTATTGCGAGTGTGTATATTGCGCGCGCGCGAGGAATAGTGATAGGATTCGCCGGAGGTATTATACGTTGCGGTGAGGTACATAATATTATAAAAAAAATGTATAAACACACATTCAGACTATATGGCCCGTGTGTGTAAAAAAAAAACGGCGTGGCACGCGTGTGAGTGCAGTTGGTTTTTTCACGTGTCTTTACGGTCCGAAGGTGATATGCAAATTCAATGCACGCCATTTCGATTGTTGTAATACGGAACAATATCATATGCGCGTGCATATACTTATGTCTATAATGACATTATATTGTATAATATGATAGGTACATGGTAATTTCGGATGTAGTATAAGTGGTAGCGAGTTTTTTTTTCCCGTTGTCGTATTAAAAACGAGTAAAACGATCGTTTGTATAAGCAGTAAATCGATCCGATCATCGATCACACGTCGTGTTTGCACGGATATTAGCATTTAATACAATATATATTATGTCTGTAGGTGTCGTGTAATAAATAATACATTATAATATATTAGTATAATTGTACGCGTTTGGTGTCAAAATAGTACAACAGTACATCGAAAGTATTATAACAAAATATGTGTAAATAAAATATATATTACATATGGATCGTGGCTAATTCGTGATGAATATTATGTGGACCGTATAGTAAGCAGAAACTGAAATGTCGTAGGCTAGGCGTGTATTGAACTAAAAAGCATTCATATGTACATTATATATATATATGAATAATTTAGTATTTCTCTGTATAATACTATACTGTCATTATTACTGATTAATAATAATCATACTTTCAATCGTAAAATATTAAAACATTAAAATTTACGAGTTCAAATTTTCATAAAAATAGATGAATCATAAAATGTGTGTATCAGATGGTCGAGAGACTATCAACATAAAAATAATTTTACATTTTTTTTTTCATTTATACCTGGTTAAATACAATTATAAGCCATCAATAAATTGAAAATAGTAAATATTATTTGTAGTCCAGCGAAGTTATAAGTATTTAATCTTCCGTCTATTAAAAAATTCATAACTATATAGAAAAGCGCAAAACACCGACACTTTAAGGATGGGTCTAGTTTTTAAGCGAAATATTAACTATTTTTATGTAAATAGAAACATGTAGATAAGAATATTTTGGTGAACATAAAAATAGATCATTATTTTAAAACGTAAAACAATAATAGAATTGAATAGAAACTTTAGCTATTGGTTTTCAACCTTCTTAAAGTGTTCATTGCTTTGATTCATATTATTCATTAAATCAGGTTTAACACATTTATAGCAAATACATAATATAATATATATTGTATTTAATTATTTTAACTTAAAAGCTATAAGCTCATTGTTCGTTATAATATAAAAATATAATGTAGGTATTGCCTATTATTATACTCAAGATAAAAGCTGTACGTGTCTTTTTAGTTTTTAACTTGAAACAAGTTAGAAGATTAATATTTTATGGTTTATAATTTACAACTATTTATCTCCTTAATTTATAATACAATATTATAATATGTACATCGCTTATCATGCCGGTGTTAGCAATCTACATATTATGCGATGCGTGCAGAGCTGATTATCACTAGAAATTGAAATAGGATATGCACGTGCTGTGTGATAATTTGCACCGATTAAATAGCGTATGACTTTTTGAGTTTATTCAATTACTACATCTGTGTTATTATCACCAGGCAGATGGCTGTGGACCAAATCCAGAGTGACAAGCTGACCATCCAGGCGATTATTGTGGTCCCCAATTTGTGCACTGACCCCTATACTGTAGCACGATACTTGCTGCAGGTCCTATTATTGTTATATTATGACATTATTATTAGTGTATATATATATATGTAGAAGTATAGCCATATAGCCTTAACTATTTTAATAATTTGCATACAAACATATTTCCAATCATTATAAAGATTTGTTAACACTACACGTCGGCTGCACTTGGCATGGAAAATATATGGAGTTGCAGTCACCATTAACACCCCTACAGGTTATTCAATTTTTATCTTATTAACCAGCATTCTATTAAAGCTTATCCCAAACGTTGTACGACAATGGCGATAATTATGATCTTATACTCCATCTAGCGATTTTTTCAAATCGAGATTCAAAATTGTTTCTATAGTATTTTTTTACGATAAAAATCTTTGAGACTAAATTTAAAATTATGTATTTATTTTTATTAAAATATTAAAAAGAAAAATGAAATACCAGCAAGTTTTTAATGAGGCCACTGTGAGAGTGTATGTTAATTTAAAAAGCAGTGATAAATCATCGATCCATATGATAGAGATAATATGAACTGTTTTAAAAACTAAAACAGGAAAATTTACTAAGGGTAATTGTGTTTACAGAAATGTTCGTAAAATAAGATAATATATAATATATGGACAATAATAATATGCAATAATATATGTTATTAGCCAAAATAAATTTATTTCAAAAGTACGTTTTATTCTGAAGTGCACAACAATTGTATAAAATACAATGATTTCAGTACGTTTTATAAAATATTTTGTCTTTTATTTATCCTTAAGTTTCAATAACAAAAGTTATTAGCCATATTGTGCTTTTATAATTTTATATATTTTAATGTATATAGTTTGAAATTTTAGATTCTGATCGGAGTGATGAAATCTATTGATTTTACAATGATGAGTGTTTTTTCTTTTTTTTTTTTTTTTTTGTGTCTGAGGACACGATTTTTGGTAGTAAAAATTCTTCGATTTTCTTAAACAGCAACTTTTCTGAAAGGAAACTGAATATAGATGGTACTCGGGTAAGTCAAAAATTCAATTTTTTTTATACTTTTTAAAACAAACGAAAAAAACGATAAAAATATTACAAAAAATGGGAAATTTTACATAAAAGCACGTTTTTACAAAATACATTTTTTTAAAATGCTCTAACTCAAAAAAAAAAAAAAACCACAAAAACTTGAAATTTTCATCAAATCTTTATAATGGCGTTCTCTACATATGGTTGAGTTTTCAAAGTATTTTGACATATATTGACATATTTATAGACAATTTAAATTTTCGATTTTTGTAAGTTCTTTTTTATTGAAGTATCTATAAAGTTTATTTGGCTGTCTGAAAATTCCTGAAAATTTAATACAATGTATATTATAAGTTATACTTATCGTAACTAAAAAATATCCGAGATCGTTTAACTCAAATTTTTTTTATAAGCCCATAAAGCTCAAATTTGTATAAAATGTGTCAAAATCACGATAATTTGCAAGTTATTTTGTAAATAAAAATTCATAAAATTTATTCTGTTCATACTTAAGACTCAAAATTTTAACACAAGGATATCCATAAGTTACTTTTTGAAAATCATTAAAAAAATTTCTAGCGGACCAAAAGAAAAAAATTTTATGACCGTTTGAAATTTAAATTTTTACGAAATTGTATAAAATAGCGATTTATTATCAAATGATTTTAAATATTTGTTATAATTCAAAAAGTATAAGTAGCAGAAACTTGAAATGTTTACTAGTTCTTAAGATAAGTATTTCCTCTATGTCATATATTTTTCAAAATATTATATTGATTTTTAAGCCACTTATAGGCATTTAAAATATTTGAATTTTTTACATTTTTTTTTATAATCGGTGATAAAAAAAAAAATGACTAATATAAAATACTTGAAAATTTAATAGAAGATTCCACAGAAATAGTTATTATTGTCATTCAAAAATTATTAAAATCCATAGCCACAATTTTTTTTATAAGCGTTTGAACAGCGAATATTGACATAAAATTACATGTAAAATATAATATAATATATAAAATTCTAGACTGACTAATATCGGTTTTTGAAATTTGCTCTATCTCAAAAACTAAATAAGGCAAACACTTGAAATTTTTACCAAATGTTTATATTGACGTTATCTATACATACTTAAGTTTTCAAAGTATTTTGACATATTTTGACTTATTTATAGACAATTTAAATTTTCCATTTTTGTAAGTTTTTTTTTTTTAAATATCTATAAAATGTATTTAGTAGTCCGAAAACTCTTGAAAATGTATTAAAGGATTAAATATAAGTAATACTAATTGTAACTAAAAAATATCAGAAATGGTTTCACTCAAATTTTTTTTATAAGCCCATAAAGTTCAAATTTGTATAAAATATGTTAAAATCACGATAATTTGCAAGTTATTTTGTAGTTGAAAATTCATAAAATTTTTTCTGTTTATACATAAGATTCAAAATTTTAACACTAGGTTGTCCATAAGCTTACCTTCAAAAATATATAAAAAAATTTCTACCAGACTTAAAAAGAAAAATTTTATGAGTGTTTGAAATTTAAATTTTTACGAAATTGCATTATAATCTAATTTAAATATAAAATACTATATTATTATATACACATTTTAGACAAAGATATTAACTCCGTTCAGAATCGTTATTCGTATACAATGATACCTATCAGTGCATTCAAATTTAACAAATCCATTGTTATGACCTATCCTATGAACGAGGTGCACTCCACCTCCAACTGTACAACAAATCGAGGCCCATCCGTTCTTTTTTTTTCTTGCATTCCAAAATTAATTTATAGGTATAAATGTACAATTCTGATTATTGTAAAAAGTTTCTATTTCTATTTGAAATATTTTATTCCGGTCCCAAGCTTTCGTTTAGTTGGTTGGGAAGTATTTTCCTATATTTCTTGCTCATATTGACGGCAATCGGTTAGTATATGTGTTAAATTGTAATTTGTGTTCCGTAATATGTTACATGTTGGAATGTTTTTTGATCATCCTAGGTTATCACCCATTGGTAATCATGAGTTAGTTTAGTATTTCTGATTCTAAGTCTATTGTTAACAGTTTCGTGTTTCCTATATTCTCGCTTAATTTTATTTTTATCAAAACTATCTTAACTCTTTCATATATAGTTATATTATTTCAAATACATTATTGATTGAAATGATATACAGTAAAAGAAGTTATTGTTATAAAAAATCGAGTACTAAAACAACTTTTGCAATTTCGCATAATACATACTACAATCATCATCCGCAACCGCCAATTGAAGATTTTTAAATTTTTGTTGGAATCCCTAAACTGTCAATTATTGCTGCATTTTTTCTTATTGTAGATCTGAGATCACTTCAGATGTACGTGCGACTGTCACCCGGCAATCGCTATTCTACGGTTTCTTATCTGCGTGCACCGTGCATAATATATATTAGTTAGGGGGTGGAATAATAATGGTTGAAAACGCGTATTATGAAAGTGCCGGGGCCGAGAGTAAAAAGTTTTGTTGTAAACTCTTCAAAGAGGCCCTCGTTACTGGCTAATTAGTGATTATTGGAGCGAAATATAGCCGAGGAATCTCTCCGGATTATTTGGACACTGACAAAACACAGCGAAGGCAAATTGCACACGACGTTTTTCCCATGAAGCGCGCGTGCGTGATCCCTTTTCAAAAGCAATCAAACAAAATCAAACAATCGTTTATACATATACCTATGTATATTACACACACACACATACACACACACACACATCTTTATACATATATAATGTTTATATATATATATATATATATATATATCTACATGCAATTCCCCTCGTAACAAAAGACATTAAAAAGGAATGCGAGTCAGCTGTGTTAAAACTCACATTCGCTTCTTCTCCCATCGAAGACTTCATTCGAACTATGTTATTACTATGTTTACTTAGCCTTTTGAGTTGATGACATTTTTAGGTAAGACTCCACAATTAAATTCAACGTCCACTATATTATTATATACCGTAGATTCCTACGTTCCGACATCATTATGATTAGTGTATTTTTTTTTAATTTTTGACTCGTACATAGGGTTCATTCGTTATTATTAACGAAGTAACTATATTTTTTTTTATAAGTGTTATAATAGCGTTGACATTTAATAATACTATATTTACTATTAATATATAATTATCGCGAGTAAGAAAATTCAACAATAATAAATTATGAGCTGATGATTAGATACTTACGGAATTTATGTTTATTTAATATACTCAAGTAAAACACTAAGTTTTCCGTGTTATATAAATATATAATAATAATAATAATGGTCAACATGTTGGAAACCAAGTAGATTTGTGTTGGCGTGCATTTAGAGACTCCTATAAAAGATTTAAGTATAATTAATTTATAATTTTTGTCTTTAAGTATGTAAATAAAATAAAATATCTGTTTAAAAAAATAATAATAGGTTTAATTAGTAACAATATTTTAAATTAAATTACTAATATTTTATATTAAAAACATACATTTGTAATTTGTATTCCATCTTATTATAGATGAGATTTCTGAGACGTCTTTTACACGTTGATGAAGAAGATGAAGAATTCTAAATCAAATTCAATTTTAAGAACTCCATAGTTTTAGTAAAAAAAAAAATTTTAATAGTCTTATTTAAAAGAAATTCAATAAATTATTCTATCTAACTTATAACAAAATAATTTTAATTATATTTATATTAAAAATAGGTTAAGCCTTTCTTATAATTTTTATTTTTAATAACTTAATTTTCAGCGGAGTTTGAACAGTGACTTATAATGAATTTGTGAATAATATACTTATATAATTTTGTAATACCAATTAATTTCTATATTGCGTCGTTTTCATAACTAAATACATATAAATATATAATTTTTAAACTCGACGAGAAATGATCTATATAACGTATATTTTTGTTTTTTTTCGAGTAAAGGTTATTGAACTAAGTTATAGTATTTAAAATAAAAATATTTGTGTACATCCAAAGTTTGGCTAATAATACATTTATCCTTAGGTTAGAGATATTTATAATTATTTGTATCCCTTAAGTGTCAAAGTGTATTGAATGCTACGCTTTATATCTATATGTTCATTAGTTTTGTTTGGTTAAATGTAAACCGCCGAGCGTTCAAAATATATACCATATTGTTATTCGAGAACACCGTACGTCCGTACACCATTTAGATTGTTCAAAACGTTATATTATTCCACGTGCTCGTCAAAATCATTGGGCATGAAAATAATAATTATTTTCTTTCACAATATCGAATTCCGTGTAGGTACCTACTATCTACCTATAATATACATTATATGTGTGAACGGAACAGCACTTTTCTATCCATACCAGAATATTTTAACGGGGTAAGTACCTATACTCGTATATGCGTGGTACTTACTGCTTATTTATACAAACAATTCATACAGCAGTGCCGCTAAATGACCGTTTTGTGTACCAGGATGTTTGGTCCGTTTATCATAATGCTTTCAGATATTTTTATGTTATTGTTATGGTCTTGTGTCCGAGATAAAAGCCAAAAGGGTATGGTATAGTGTTCAGGAAAAAAAAATATAATAATAACAATAATAAAAAATGACATCAAGGCACGTGCTCCACGCACTTAACTCGATAATTATGCGTATTCAAATGAGCGTATCCGAACACAGCGCACCGCCACGCCGGAAACAATGGGCCCATGCGTTTTGGAATCATCGTCGTAGTCATATATATATACACGCTAAAGTGTAGTCGTTACTATCGTATCCTTTAATTATAGTAAACACGCGTAGGTTCCTATCAATTAATGCGTTGTTTAATGTTTTTGTTTTAATTAAATACCATATTTTCGGATTGCGACAGTCGACGATGACTGATGGTATACTCGCGTACTATAAAACAATATTGTGAATTGAACACACTGCGGAAAAATAACGTGAAATAAGTTAAAAGATAAACTCATGCTTGCGCGCCAAAAACGAGCGAAGTAGGCACATATATACCACGGCTATACGTTAAGAATTGTAAGATACTAAAAAAAACTCATATTGTAACAATAAGTATAGTAGGATACAAATTTATTCAAATAATATAAGTGACTGTATAAGTGCTCTCAGAATTGTTTGTACATTATTATATAACTATATAACATATTAATAACTTATCTCATAAGTAGGTCTATTTTTTGAAAACGTTCAATGCATTACTGAAAATGTCCGATATTTGATCACTTTATATCGTTTCTCCGTAAATGCTTGTGTTTGCAAAAATATATTATGCATGTTTTATGAGGTATTATTTTTATATCGTTTTATCCTAAATATATATTAACATTTTATGTAGACGCTAATATATTATATATTATATAGACACTCTTAAATACTGTTGTTTATTCAACGATATATAATAGCATTTTTATAACTTAAATCGTTCATCAGTATAGTGATGTATGTTAATGGCATTTTTGTAAATTTTCGTATTATTAGACGGTTTATTATTAACAAAAAAAAAATCATGATGAATTCTGACTTTCAATTTAACTTGACAAATCAACCCGTCGCCGTAAAAGTTGCACGAGAGCTGCAATCATTTTATAAATATTTGGCAGTCACGTCGTGGTCGTGACTAAACATTTCAATATAAATGAAAAATGTTTATGACTTAAGTTTATAATACATGTAAACAATATCATTCCTGCGCATTGCCATAAGACTACAAGTCGATTAGTGTTTTATTCAAAAAACATCATGATGCAATTGCACACACGTATGTAACACAAAAATATTTAAAAAGTATCTGCATATGAAGTTTTTAAGGGTGAATCAATAATGGACCATATAAACCGTGGGGACGAAATATAGTTTTAGATTATACGAGTACATTATATGTATATATTTATACGGGCGTGCAATACATACCATAAGCGTACATAATGATGCTATTTATTTGTTTCAAATTTCCAGCGCCCTGCGAGGCAAAGAGTAAGAAGTTATGATGTTAAATCGTACTTAATTCATTTGAATATTAAACACATAATAGGGATTCAAGAGATTACCATTATTATACTGAAAAAAAGATTTGAGTGCGTATACGATGTTTTTAACAAAATCGCGTTTACATAATAATATTATCGACATTCGACGTAAAAATAGTGTGAAGACGTGAATGTTCCATAATGTGCGGTACACCGAGATATTTTATCCGGGCACACTTAACACGAACATACAATATTATATATTTATAATTTTTACTATGCGCACAAATAGTTTTAGCTATAGGCGGTAGTTTTTACGGTTTTTAACGATATTATGTGCGTTTGTTTCTCCCGCAGATAAATAAAGCGACAATATAATATATAATATACATGACCACCGTCCCTTCTGATGGATGAGTCTGATGGCTGCACAAGTAATCTCAGGTATAATATACGCGCGTACACGCAGACGCTTAACAATCGCATCCGGCTCGTGCCGCGGCGTTTTAGATAGGTATATCCGCACGGATCCATATTTATGCATAATACGTAGGTATAACAACATTTCATTAAACTACACTGTTATGATAACGGTATAGTACAATATAACGGGCAGTGACCATCGCCGCGCGTGTGCACGGAAAAAAAAAACGGCGGCTGTCGCGGTTGCGGTTGCGGGGGCGGGCGCATTGTGCGTTTTGATTGACTGCGCGGCGAGCATATAATATGCGTATTACATATTGTTATATTATACTACACACACACACATATATATATATATATTATATAGTACCGAAGCCACGACCAGCATTAGATCTCGGCCGAGGCATAATGCACAATATACATGTAATACATTCGGTGTGCACACGATATTATATAAATACACGCTGACGAGTGGGCGCGGGGTTTTCGATGGCGGGCGGTGGGGTAGAGGACGTGGAGAGATCAACGCGCATCAATCATCGGGTCGGTTCAGCTGGTTCCCATGGACCCGTGTAAAAGTGCGTGTAAATCTCGTCGTATTCTAGTCGCGGTCTATTGGTTTTAATTTACTCCGTCCGATATGTCATAGTAGTGCATGTGTGTGTGTGTGTGTGTGTGTGTGTGTGTATTTATAATACGTAGTATATAACATATTATACTATGCGCATGATATTATACGCGTGTGCAAGGCGTTTTGTAACTAGTCATTTTTGTCAAACGGCCGTTTTATGCTTAAATGAATAATCACTCGCGGGACGCCTGTACTACAACGCGCGCGTACAATACTTATAACATGAACGCAGTATCCGCCGTATAATGATAATATTTTCCACGGTACGATGATAATAACATAATGATATTGTATACAGCCGTACGCAATACTACGCGGTGTGAAAGATATCCTACGTATAAGGTATATATATACGCAATCATAGTTGCCCGGAAGTGGGGGGTAATATGGGGTATAGCCTCCTCCTAGACTTCAAATGTAATTTCAAATTTTTTAACTTTTATATTATAAATATATTGTTCAAATAAATATTCCATTGATATTTATTTATAACCAAAGCTTTGTTTTTTCATTATGAATTAATGATTTAAACACAATTATGGTTGTTCGTAATACCCACTGCTGGCACAAGAAATTAAAGAAAGTTGATATTTATTTGTTATCAATATTTATTATTATTCGTAATACTGCTGGTACAATTAAAGAAATTATTTAATTTCATCGAGAGAGTACTCTTAGAAGAAATCTTATACCAGACATTCCACTTTTTTGTGAAATACGATGAGGTCTTTAAAACATAAGAGTATCAGGTCATTTTCTGAAAATTGTATTTTAATAACTCAAAGCCTTCAGTCTTTATCTATTTATATTTATTAATGGTCTTATTAATTCGAATACATGAAAACGATACACTTATTTCAATCTTTATTCCTCAACATTGAACATTTTTCAATAATAATTATTACAATGACAATAATTGCCAAATAGAGCGCTATCTTAATCTTAGAACCGGTCAGTAATATTTTACAACTGTATTGGTGTTACCATTGGGTATTTGTCGTATATTCTCAATATTATTTTGAAAATATTCACGGATATACTACATATACTCTCAAGCAGATCACGAATAAATATAAATTATGATATAAAAATATTGATTTAACAATTTTGTTTAAATTGTATAAACTGTGTTTGTAATTGATATTATTCTTTCCTTCGTATAATCAATTTATTATTATTTAAAGTTTTTTGTTAATACTTACACCATCCATCCCTTCTAGGATAACCTTGAGTTAGGTCCTAAATTTAAGAGATGACACGACTTGGGTCCCGGTATAGTTTTTTGAGTACACGAGTTAGGTCCCAGTATATGTTCATGCTAAAGTAGCCCGCCTGAAATTAAAAAACGAATACAAATGTTAATATTTCCGGAACTTTTATACTTTACCCGGACACTCTAAATTTTCGTATTTTTTTAAAAAAATTGTTTAAAAAATGTTTTTACATTTTAAAAACGCAAGTGCAAACGAAAATTGAGGTAGCGACTACGGGTATAAGTCTTCGGTCTCCTCGTTCGCTTGCTGCGCGAGCTCACTGCGGAACTTAAATCAAAAAAATTCTGCTTATGCATTCATGAACACTCTATTATTAATTATTATATTATATAATGCAATAATATAGTTGCAGTTCTTGTTTGCCGTATTATATTTGTATACGGCCTGAACCACGGTTAACTGCAACTCCGATATTCATCTATACGTAGTTATCGGCTGAACAGTTTATAACTTATATACTTACATAATATAAATATATGATACAAATTACTGCTACCACGCTGTGGTTTTTCGATGCATTCAACAATCGCTAAAAAAAAAATCTTTGTCTTCAAAATATGCATTGTTCTGGGTCTCAAACTGACAACGAATTATTGGGATTACTCGAAATCCTACGTATAGTTTTACGTTTTCAATTTTAAGAATAAGTACACAAAGCCAATGTACCATTATTATCCTGTAAATATAACTGTACATAATATAAGTACATATCATTCAGGCTGTATCACAAAATAAACCGGCATACGATAGAGGAGCAAATTTAATATATTGTTTTTGCTGATATTGTCAAAAAGATAATTATATCCTATATTGGAATATATCGATCTCCGTTAGTGTCCTTTTTCAAAGGGTCCGTCGTTCGTATGGTATATATATATATATCAATTAATATTGGCCGATTGTAAATCCTAGAAAACATATTGTAAACGTGACTAATTTTCGGAATAAGTGTCGTTTTTATTTGCATTTACCCTAACACCAGACCGCAACGCGTATCTCTCGTTAAATCCCCTCCATCACGTCGCAGCACGTTCCGTGCTGTGTACAGGAGCCGCACAGGACCTCCCGCTGTCACTTCTCATGCCTCTTGAAAAACACATATAGTGTGACGTCACGGAGCAAAACTGTTTTTCGACAGTAATTCAGACTCTTGTCCCGGGCCCGTTTACACTACGTGTTTTACAAACTGCATTCGCATCAACAATAACATTGTATACACCACCCTATCACTCCCGCAGGCGTCGGCCTACGCGCTCGTCCATTTTTACATTTTAGCTACGGCACTTATCGACTCTTGACATCTTTTCCCACGACACATACGTTTAGCAGAAAAAATCAATTGCTATTGATTATTGTGACCGAACATTAAAAAACTATTTAACACCAGTTTGTTTAATAGATTACAGATAGTATTATTATAATAAATTGTATAGGTTTGTCGAACGCAAAAACACTTTGGCTGGTCTCTATAATGCATGGGAGGTGTATTTTTATATTACCCATTACTGATTTAGTGTAATATACTATATGTATTATTAAGCTTGTGAATTGTAAAAATATGAAACAATTTATTTTTCGAATCATTGGTAAGCTTTGAGCTTTTTTCTCTGTTATCGATTGCTGTATGTCAGTTTAATTATCACGTAAGTATATTAACAATGTATAATTAGGCATATTTGAAGATTTATGTTAAAAAGTTGTATAAAATGTAGGTATAGAGATATTAGATATTCTTCGACATACATTTTTACCTCATCGGTATTTTATTTTCAAAACGTTGCGCATGGAATTGTGCAAAATATTTAGACATTACGTATTGGGTATTTAGAAATTATATTTATTGTTAAAAAATGTAAAAAATATTGTAATGATAATTATAATCATACTTTAATAGTTTAAATTTTTTCATATGCAGTCGAGATTTTTAAATACTTTCTATAATTCCTAACTCATCATCAAGTTAAAACTATGTTTCCAATTAATTTATCGATTTAATAAAGCATTGTTAAAAGTTAAGGGAGTAATAATTATAATGCTTTGAACTTCCTGAACTTGCATGCTGGAGGCAAATAATATTTTTATGATTATTTTCACGTCAATTACGTAACGAAGTAGTGATGAAATATTATAATTATTATTATAGGTGATATTGATGTTGAGCAAATTGCTAAATGGAGCTAGTAAGTAAGTGTGTAATTTTGATTATACTTTGGGCTTGCAGAAGAAAAATTTAGTTTTACCGTAACAATCACTATCTACAAGACGCACGATATACGTCGATACCGCCATTTTAAATTTAATGTGCATATTTTAATATATTGATAACGATCAGTGATAATTTTAAACCCTAAATAAACAAACATCCAATGTGCAGGGAACGATTCATGACTTCATGGGCTGTTGATTATAAACACCGGCGAAGCAGCCCCATCCGATATATAGAATGAACGCTTCCTACTGATTCCCATCATCCCTCGGCGTCAGAAATAATGTATGCGTACAGAGTCGGACGTGTGCGATCCATTAAAGCATTTAACCCTTTTACAGATCTAGAACAATGTAAATTCATCCCCCCAGACTAACGAAGATACTGACAAAAACAATATTGCATTGACAATAATTACCCCCCATTGGGGGCTCTTCATGGGAAATTACGCTCTGGTTATTTGGTTATTATCGCCAATAATATGTCATACATATTATATTGTTATAATACCAGTTAATGATAAATAGGCCAACGAGATTTTGTTTTTTTGTTTGCATAAGTCAAGGGCCGATGACAATGAAACGCATCCATCATGGGCACGCGCGACTCGTTTCCGCGCGCGCATATAAATGTGCACTCTCTGTGTGTTAGTCAATGTAAAATTATCGCTATAGGTGGCACATTATGATTAGGTATTTTATTTAGCTATTAATTATATATATATATATATACACGTAACTGTTGTATCTACTTGATTAGCATGAAAATAGATTTAAAAAACTACACCGATTTATTCAATGGTTTTAAAATGTACCTACACAATTTATTTGAAAACAATAACGATTTTATTCAAAATATCGAGTTTATTCCGCTGAGCTATTTAATTAAAAAGTGGAATGATTAAAAAATAATGTTGGAAAATATGAACACATCGACTGCGTTATTTATAAGACTAAGTAGAATAAGTAAAGTTTGAACGAAACTTGAGTTTTCTAAATTACGTGTTACTTTTAAAAATCTATAGATATATATTATAGATGAAACAATATTGAGTGTCAGCATGTGTATACATTCAAACACTGTAATTTAAACGATCGGAAAATGAGTTAATGTGTGTATGTGTGTATGCGCGCACACTCCTATATGTGAGAGTAGAAAAGCATTTTGTACAAAATATTTAATGTTATCCTTTCCGATAGAGGTTGAACATCTTTAAAACGACATAACAAATGGTCGGCCTCCACCGAGCACGTCGACGGAAAGTAAAGCGGAGATTAACGGCGATTGAACGGACCGATTAAGACAACTTTTGCACGCGTTTTGCGCGTAAGACGGTCGGCAGCGGCGTGCGCGCGTTAAGTCTTAATTTGGGAAAGTGCGGAGGAAAACATCCGCGTAATTAACTGCTCGGACAGATAAGAAACCCTCGAGTGGTGGTAGCGGCGGAGAAGGGGACACAAAGCCTTTGACATTAAGACGAGTAGTGTAGTATTAGGTAATCCCCTAACACAACTGATAACAAGGAACGTGGGCTGTTCAGAAATAACAATGGTCAAAACCTTATATTATATAAGCTTTTAAATTCGGACGACCGCACCTCCCGTTTTCTACCGTCACTATATAAACCCCTGTGCAGTCATCGATGCAATGCACGAACTTTGAAAAAGTATACTTACACACCGTATATAGGTATCTACACATCGTAACTTGTAATAATGTATGATATGATATACTACGACGGATTTCAAGTGTAAGTTGGACAACTACACAAGAAAATATATAAAAAATACTGTTCGTTTTTCCTTTCCAACGCATTAATTCACAGTAAAAGCGCAACAATTAAATTAGGTATAAATGTGTATTACATTTTCCAAACCAAAACTATTTACTCGTTACTGTAGATTTTATTTTAATCAATGAACAGAAGTAAAAATTTACTTTTTCCTATTGCCCTTTTAATGCCAACATTATTGAAAGTATTTCTGTAATAGTGTTGTATTTTATGAATTAGGACACAAACTACGTATTTCAATTCACATTAAAGTAATGAAATAATTTCGATGATCTAATGTGATTTTTACTGTCTGTTTTCGATGATCGGTAAATATTAAGTGAAAGATTAATACATCTCTAAAGAATTTTTAAAATGAAACTATCAAAAATATAAGTGGTAACTGCAGGGTTAAACTTTGATCAATAATTCATGATATGATATGCATTTCAACTGCTAAATTTTATTAGACAAATACATTATGTAATAATATAATTAATTTGTCGTAGCACTTAATGATGGATATCATGTATTTGTCCACTAGGAAGAACTAGTTTAATCAATTTGTCTTACCCGTGATGTTTGTATTACAAAATGTTTAGAAGTTATGTAAATTCCTAAGTACAATGGCCAAAAAGAACTCTGAAAGCAAATAAAAACACGCACTAACGTGTTAAGCCGTGCACCGATTGGTATTTTAATTAATATTCATTTAATACAAAAAGAGTGTTTGACGTGAAGAAATATAATACTGCTCTTGTACAGGGTATATCTGTTTGAGATCACTACTACTCACTATCTTGTACACATAAGGTCTGTTTTATGTGTTTGTGATTAGGCTTATTATATTGTTTTATTATTATGTTTAGTGCGTGTGGACTGATATCATCGAATTGCATTACTTTTGAAATATGAAGCGTACATTTGAAAAAAAAAACAACAACACATGTCCCGCCAAATAATACTAACCACCGTCAAGTCTTAAAACAATACGTCTTGCTTGTATACACGTAACTCGATATACGCAAACACACACGTGAATACATTCTAGACACACCAGACGTCTAGCCCTTTTGTCTCCGAAGCTCCAACTTGACCCAAACCGTTGTCCGTCGGTCTTATCTTTATTATTTTTACTATTATTATTATTATTATTATTATTATTATGATTATTATTTAATTATTCTAAGCGAGGTTTACTAATGTATATTTATGTAGGTACGTATAGGGTAGAAATATACTGATATCGGGTAACCGAAAATATAATAGCTTATACCTACCGCATATTATATAATGACATTTTTCAACAGGAATTTCGAATGAAAATCATCGCGTGTTTAAGACAATATAATATAATATTATTATTGTTATCTTAATAAACTGACGCTTCTTCTAAAACAGGACAAGACGAATAATAGGCGTAATAATATACCAACTCGGACTTGTGTTTTTTTTTTTTAGTCGAGTATTTTAAATGCGTTTACATTCTTTATTGTACGTGTGCAAATATTTTATGGGTATTACTGTAATAGCATCGGCTTGGAATTAAAATAGCCTAAATATTTAATAGAGAATAACAGAATGATATTCATAAGTATCCTGCAAAATTGCATAAATATGTGGTTCAAAATACCCAACAAAACGGAAATACTGCATAACACATTGGAAAACATATTTTTGAATAGTTTTTAAAATACATTACTGAACGGTATTTTACATAGGTTCAAAAGTGTAGATAAGGATGTTGTGTAATCAGTGAAATGAAGTGTAGCGATATTAAGCAGTTTCAATTGTTATAAAATCAAACTATTTTAAACTAGTTATCAAACAATTGCTGAAACTAGGTAAAATTAGGTGTTCAATTATTAATAAAATAACCCACTGAATTATTTTAATTAGTTTTAAGAAGTTATGTTGCGGAATCTTTCAGCGTATAAGTATTTTAAAACGATTATAATAAATACTTGAATTTGAAAATTGTATAGAATATCAATACAATAATAGACTGTTGGTTAAAAATTGTAAATCGAACGTAACTTAAATATACTTAATAGTTTTATCTGTTTTGACCATGAGATTTTTCGTCAAATACCTACATTTTCAAGCTGAGATTTAAAATAGTTTAAAATTGTATTCATTTTCACAGTTTATTTATTTTTTATCAATTACTTAATTATTGCAAGAAAAGTAAAAATAAAATGTTCAATATTTAAACTAAGTAGATATGATATGTGATATGAATTAAATTCTTTACTAATTAACAACATGTTAACGCAATCAAAACAAATGGACGGACCTACAATTTACAGCGGATCAACGGAACGAACTTTTCTTATCGTTTAGAATAGTTGTGTTATACAATGCCGATACCATAAACACAACCTCCAAGTTGACATAATAAAGCGTGGAAGTCCAAAACGGTTAGAAAATATTCATCACAATTTGATTGTAAACATTTTCTGTTGCGTGTATAAAATTACAATGTTTACAATGATTTCGTTGTCTATTATCATTGTGGTAAGTGACATAAAAAAAATTTACAAATGGATCGTAACGACCGTTGATTTTCATTTATTTATTTTTTTTGTGTGTGCCTCTGTAAGTACTTTAAATTTTAATCTAATGAACGTATATTGAAGAGTCGTCTATTATAGTAAAACTAAACACGCGCGCTCATCGTGTGTGTGTGTGTGTGTGTGTGTGTGTGTTTGTGTTCATAAAATTATGTTTGATTGTGGACGGGCGCTAATTCCAGGTGGGACGAGCAAGCCCTCCCACGGATCTCCCCATATCTGTTCATCCCCTAATAACTCCGCGAGGCCTTTATTATAATAATTTTTTTTTCCAACCGATCGAGTTACCGACGCATGCGTTTGCGTGTACCATACAAAACGGATATAACGACGAGCAACGTGCTCGTGCGTGTACTTATGTTTGCATATGTATATATATAAATAAAAAAAGATGCGGATGGTGTGCGGCCTACAATAATTTCTGAGGGTTACGCGAGATAGATAGAGAGGAAGAGAGAGAGAGAATATTATTATTATTATTACCCTCTCTAAACGCCTACTAAATCCGATACGCAGCCGTAAATCTAAATAAAAGATTATCCGTACGTCACAGTTCACGTCAAGTATTGATGTTATTGTGTCAGTCCCGTCCCGTCGACCGAGATAATGCTAAACGACACGTTACTTTTTAATTGTTTTATACGCTCGTCGTCGTGGACTGTAACATTCGTTCAATATTTCGATTGGGTGCACCAAAAGTGCAGGTAAATATTATTTGTGCATAGATTTTCTACGTTTTATACGAGATCGTAATTGAAGACCGGATTTCGCACAAATACATGTTCCTCATAAAATATACTTAATGCAATCAATGCATTTTTATAAATCATTAATTGATCGATAAAATTACATAACATAATTTTGCGTATTTTCGGCATTATTCCATATTCTTGATTGAAATTCATTTTTCATGAAGTAAAATTAATTAAATTATATTATTATTGTATATTGACTTTTATTTTATATTTGTGTGTTATCTATTCTCGATGCATTTCTGGCTGTAAATCATCATATAACGCACACATATACAAGCTAGGTGCTATATGAATCATAATATATTTAGAACATTCAAACTAGGTTCGTCTGAAAGTTACTATTATATGTAGTTGCATCTCAGGTTACATTAGACACATATTATTTACTCCTGAAGTAAAGTTTAAAATTCACTGCTGAGTTGACGTGAGATGTTTACAACTAAATAGATACCTACCTACGTGTTCCAAATGAAAAATAACTGTATAATGCGGTTTTTAATTCTTTTTGTAATTATTGTTCCGTGTATTTAATATTTTAGTATGGAAGCCAATTTCAAACAGCTTGTCGTATTTTTAAGAAACTTATATATTTTTTTTCTTACCAAAGTTGATATTTTTCTCGACCCACTATAAGTGTACCTAAATAGTTGGAAATTTGGGCAAGATGAGGAATTAACAGAAATTTTATTTTATTTGTTTAAATTAGTGGTTTTCTAATTTTTTTGATGTTTTAAGTCCTTATCCAACGCAACAGAAAATGTCTGATTATAATGTTTTTAGTCAACAACATAACAATAAAATGAAAAACTTGGTTGGATTAGCATAGTGTAAGATAGTTTAAGTTTATATAGTATACGTACTAAAAGTATGATAGTCAGTTATTATTTTGTTTAAAGATAGGCGGGAAAACATAGTCGACCTTGATTTGAAAAACTATTAATTTGATCAATTTTTTTTTTTTTGACATTTAATGTCCTTTTATTATAACAGTATAATATGTTTTAATGAGTGACTAGTGTTTTTCAAAAGGTCTATAAATAAGATTTATGAAGTAGTATTATTACAAGTATAAATATTTCAATAAATTACCAATTGAGTTTTTGTCATTTAATTCTATGAGCGTAGGGGAGTTATATATAGTTCTTTTGATTCACATTGTGTGTGATATTTATTAATGTTTAATAATTTAAGACTGTGTGGAAATTTCAAAGGTATGTTTAATGTTTATGTGATACTCATATAAAATAAATTACTTACAATTATCTGGTGTGCCTTTCAGTAACCAAATGTTATGATTTGACTTTGTAGGATATCAACAATGTACATGTTTATCTAGGAATACAAATGTTTACTTTTACTGTTGAATTATATTTTACTATTCAACTACTACTATTTAACTAATAAATAAAAAATAATAATATTTCTTTCTAAAGGAAAACGGGAATCCGGTAAATATATTGAATTTTTAAAATAATGAAGGATAATGAACGTAATATTTTTGAGGCTCTTAAAAGAAAAAACGATAATTTTATAATATAAAATTACAATATTGCAATAAATCACCTACTACAACTGTATATTAAAAATTAAACTTTCGTATTGTATGTATAGGGGTTGAGTACATACATATAACTTATAAGGATATCCGCAGTGACAGTACAAAAATGATGTACGAAACAACAATATTATAACGACCTAAGATATAAAACAAGTAGGAAATTCGTGTTCAAACCTATGTTATACCGATGCCGGTCGCCCCTCGATACACTATATCCATGCAATACGTAAAATGGGGGTGGTGTACCGGCGGCGGCGGCAGGAGCAGAAGGAACATCATATACATGTATTACATATTGTATACCGTATGGCGATTACGTGCGCGTAGTTGTTGCACTTTTGACATAATATTTTACGCACACAAACACACCCAAATTACCATTTTCATCGCGGTGGCGTACAACTGCAGACGAACTTTTTATTAAGTGGCCCGGCGCACACGTACATACACGCATGACAAGTGCCTGTCAGTAACTATAATCATATGTGCGTCGTATATCATGTACACGGTGCGGTACGGGGTGCGTTCATCGTGTCCGTATAGTATAATATACATATAATATTACGTGTATTACGTGCATCGTGCAGTTATATCTGTATGCGTGCACATCATGTTTGCACCATATTGGGCCGCCGGGATCGATTAATTATTATTATATTTTATCGTGCACGGCGATATAAGTATATAAGTGTATATATGTATGCGTTTACGGGCGCACAGGAGTCATATGGTGTCTGATTTGTTCCGGAGATAGCCAGCAGCAGACCCGTCGCCGATGGGGTGGTTACGTAGGAATGCGCATGACGCATCCCGTGGCCACTGGAGCGCAATTGCCGCACAATTAACGCTGACACGAGAGCATTATTGTTTGATATATATTAAACACACACACACACACTCGCATTAATTGCCCGAGACCATATTATGTTTTCACTCTGTTGGTAAAAGCGTATACAAAAAGTGTGTACATCTATCAACCCGAGTGTACAGAGTGTTACAATAAGTGTAATAATAATATATTGTGTAGAACGACGGACTACACCGTCAGACGATTAACAACAAGAACAAATTTGATCTTTGAATACGTTTCACTATAGTTTATACATTTGAATGCGGAATGTCACCGCGTATACTATATTAATTGTAAATAAATATCAATTCGACGATCTATACACTTATAATATAATAATAATATAGTTTTTTTTTAAATAAAATAATATATTTATTTACGGAATAAATAAATTCCAATTACATTTTAAATATACAAGAAAATTACATGAACGTTATAGAAGTGTAATAAATTATTATGACATAATTTTCGTGATATTGAAAATATTATACTTTCCCGTGCGTGACTTATATGGAATACATGTATGTTTGAAAATGCTTAGACCTAAAGTTATATTTCACTTACGAAAGCAGTAAAATGTAGGTTAACGTTGACTCTATCGATAATAATATTGTTTTACGGATAAATAGATACCATATATGCGCTGTATGATTGATATATTTTTCGTGTTGTAAAAATATTTTAATATTCACTTGGAATTAAAAAGTTATCAAACAAAATAGATAAATATATTTATGTATTGTAGAAGGACGATTACCCACGTTGATTGGAAATTTGGAACAAAGAGAGTTATGGCTAGTCGGTGTGTACAATTAAATGAAACAATGATTTAAAATCCATTAAAAATTTACAATTAATTGCCTGCACATACGTGTAATTTGAATGTACGCACAATTAAAGTCCGTGGGAACAAATTATTTTACACGTGTATTGAAATATTTTGAATTCTTTAATTTAAATAGTTTTTATAATACGTGTATTCAAGAGTTATTAATCATATTATTATAATAACCTCTACGGTTCCGATAGCGCTACATGTACAAAAATTTGTGTGTATTTATGAAAAACTTAATAAAAAAAAATCTCTATACTTTATCGAGTTGAATGCTTACGCATTATTACCACATTATGTATGCAGTTAAATAATAATATAATAACTTATTATATTATTTCCGTACGTAAAAAAGAAATATTTAATTATCCTAAAAATGAAAACTACATTTAATCGACCAGTAATATTATGATTTTACTTTGGTAAAACTTGATTCTCTTATTTTTACCCAAGTAAACTTCGTAATATTTTACTAGTCATTATAATAGATTACTCTAGAGACTTTCAGTTTACATTAATTAGATTAATTTTGACATTATATTTTTTTTTTAGGACTCAGAATTCAATTTTTTTTTTAATGTCTACAAATTATTCCTTATTTTATTTATTGTAAAGATAAAGATTAGCATTATTAATTTAAAATACTTGATTATATTTATAAATCGACCATATTTGTTTTAGTCCCATTTGAAAATCGTATATGCGGAAATTTCTAAAAAAAATATTAGAAAGGTATCTACATATATAGTGCATAAGCCTTAAAAAACACTATAGCCTAAAAATATCAAATAATAAAAATACTTTAGCCACAGTAAAGATAAAACTGCCACGGAACCATATAACAACGATTTGTCATTATACTCATTGGTATGGATTACGTACAATTATGTATATAATATAGTATGATATGTGAATTCAAAGGTGGATTCGTGGTTTAATTGAAAAGTTTTTAGATAGATATTATTACACCTACATTATGTTATACGCAAATAAGATAGCGTTGATAAAATAGACTAAAATAAACAACTGTACGTATAAATTGTACGCGCGTCTTGTATAATTCGACGGCGACAAATGCAATTGTTCCGAACGAGAGTTCACTGAATCCGCGAAAAACGCGCGTGTGAATCGACTGTTTACGACGAAAATATAGTATATAGTATATATAGCTGTATGTACACAATATGCGCGTGCGGTTACTGGTCACTACTGTTGTAATAATTATCATCACTCTGTATGATATAGCGTTCGACCAGAAAAAAAAAATAGAAGGGAAGCCGCTTTAGGTAGTTAATTGCATGCAGTTATTCCAACATGCACCCCCCTTTACAGATATTAATCTCAATTTAGTTTTACGTTTAAAAACCGCGTCACCAGCAGAAGCGGCACACGCTCCCTACACCACTCCGCTAGTCTGTTCTTTTATCTGCCATTTAACTTTGTCCGCGGCGAGTTCTGTGAATAGATCTCAGCATCGATAGCACTCGGATTGTGTGAAACCGATGAATTCGATATACGTCCGTCGTCGTACTTGCCGTGTAGGAGGCTCCCCGGCCATACAATATTTACTACTATATTAATTGTGCACGCATAATAATGTTTGTATTTCGTTTGTGTGCGCCTGCTGCAGTAGTCTGCAGATGACTTGTTCAACACAGAAATAATAAGATAATTAATTTTTGATAAAAAATCAGTATTGCATATCATCATATAAAAACTGAATAATATTACAAAAACAATGCTGCAGTTCAATCGGAACAATTGAAAACGATTATTAATTGATATGCTAACATGTGTATTAAAATGTTGTGCTTTTATTCTATGTAATTTAATACATCGAAAAAAGGTTATTGCGAGTGAGCATTTAAAAATAAAACTACAAGACATGGTATCAAATACAACGGTGTTTACTTTTACGAAAATCCGTGGACTATCAATTATTAACATCATACCTTGAACCGATTTTAAAACAAGTATTATTCCGAGTTTATTACATTATTGTTTCCTGTACGTTTCGGTAATACAGTTAAAAGACTAGCATAGTAAATCTAGTACTAGTAAGACTAGCTCATATCGTCATAACCTCATAACCATGATTAGGTAATAGAGGTCAAAAACTGTACTATCAACTTTATACATATTATGATTTTCTATATAAAGTTTCGCGCACATAATAATATGGAACTTATAGTTGATTGAATTATATTAATTAAATTTTATTTACACGAAATTCAGTGTACATCAATTTATTTCGAAATAAACGCACATTTCTCTTGGTAATATACTATTAGAGGTTAGAGCCCTCGAACGACTTGAGACTTGCCAGAGATCGATGTATAAATTAACCATCATTAATTTAATATACTGATATAGTGATGCAGGGACACTTATTAATTAATCCGTCTAATGAGAATTTTACGATATGCCAATATTATTACGTCATCAAAACATCTGATGATTTTGATGTAAAAAATTACTGTATTGTTTCATACGTGTAAAAGCAAATATTGTGTTCAAACTTTAGAGTGAACGTAATTTACAGCTCCGTTTACGATTTTTCAATCTTACAATTATTAGTTATTTGTTATTAGTTATTATTTACTATAGTTATTACCATCGTACAAGTATTATACTTGCGTAATGACTAAAGTGGGATGCATTAATAATAACAATCGTATACGAGTTGTTTAAGTGGATATTATTTGAAGTTATTTATTAACACTAAGCTCCCTTCTACACCCTCTTCATTAGTACAACCCTACATATACGCCCATTTTTATTTTTAAATAATAGGTACCCTATATTATATAGTCATTTGTTAAAATGCGCATGATAGATCGAATAATAATTATAGTCAATAAGTAATGTATAAATATATTATTCTTATTCATTGAAGTTATAAATTATAAACCAATTCGGTTGGTA
Source organism: Chaitophorus viminalis (assembly GCA_025469195.1). NCBI lineage: Eukaryota > Metazoa > Arthropoda > Insecta > Hemiptera > Aphididae > Chaitophorus > Chaitophorus viminalis. The sequence continues at coordinate 51,800 of JAIPRK010000284.1, forward strand.
ATAAAAAATAGCACTTCATATTAGTCGATTGAAAAAGTTATAAAATTTATAAGTTATGTAACATTGAAACAGTCAAATCTGTATAGCACAATAATGTAAACAAGAAAATATGTATGTTTAGACATTATTTGAAAAAAAAAAATGACAAAATTGTTAGAAAATCAAAAGTATCTGTTCTTAGTTTTTAAAATGCGCTTACATATAATAAATGGATGGATGATAAACCATAAATTATACGGAAGACCTAACGTTATGGTTTAATTAGGTAATAAGAAAAATAAAAGCCGCCGTGAGCGCCCGCAGAAATATAAACTGATATGCAAGAGGTGTAGGGTAAACTAAAAAGTAATAAAAATTACTCTACCATAAATGCTATTAATTTACATACGCTAAATATAAATATTATGAGGTATAATTAAAATTAGAGAATTTATTACATCTAAATTTTCAAAAAACATAAATTATTCTAAACATATTTAACGTTTTTCTACACATATATAACAGATGTACGCGTATTGTGATCGAAATGTATCGTTTCGATAAACGATTTATGATTTAGTATTTATTTAGAATATTTAGATAATATAATAAAACCGACGAAAAGCATAAAATTAATATAAAAATAATTTTAAATTAATTATTACAACTGGTAAATGATTCCAAACGTATACTGTCAAGTAGTCCATTGTGAAGAATATATTATATAGTTTATTGAATCAATGTAATAAATTAACACATCGTATTTTAGATTCTGAGTAAAAATATAAATATATTGGTTTTCTGATCGTCACAATCATAAGACAATTTTCGAAAAGAGATGGTGACTAGTATAGGTACTTTGGAGGATCATTTTTTAATTTCTCATCATTTTTAAAGTAACAGAATAACAGTGTGAAAACATTAAACAACTTTAATCAAAATATAGTTTCGAATTGCTTAGTATTTTATACCTCGAAATATTCTATTAGGTCAGGTTAGTATGTTTTTTAGGTTTATGTATTATATTATAATACAATATTTTTTGTCATAGATTCATATTGGCGTATTGCAATGGATCGTTCTCAAATTTATGTCCATGGATCATGGTATAAATTAAACTTCAATTTAATACAAGGTTTATAATAAGCTTAACTTATCTTCACTAGAATATATCGAAGATGGTTTCACTCAAATGTTTTTTATAAGCCCATAAAGCTCAAATTTGTATAAAATGTGTCAAAATCACGATAATTTGCAAGTTATTTTGTAGATAAAAATTCATAAAAATTTTTCTGTTTATACTAAAGGTTCAAAATGTTAACACTAGTTTGTCCATAAGCTAATTTTCAAAAATATACAAAAAATTTCTACCGGACCAAAAGGAAAAAATTTTATGACCATTTGAAATTTAAATTTTTACGAAATTGCATAAAATAGCGATTTATGGTCAAACGATTTTAAATATTTGTTATAATTCAAAAAGTATAAGTCACAGAAGATTGAAATTTTCACCAGTTGTTAAGATAGGCATTTCCTTTATGTCATATTTTTTTTTCAAAATATTATATTGATTTTTAAGCCACTTATAGGCATTTAAAAAATTCGAATTTTTTTCCTTTTTTTTTTATAATCGGTGATAAAAAAAAATTGATTAATACAAAATACTTGAAAATTTAATAGAATATTCCATACAAGTAGTTTTTATTGTTATTCAAAAATTATCAAAATCCATAGGCACATTTTTTTTTTTAAAAGCGTTTGAACAGCGAATATTGACATAAAATTACATGTAAAATATAATATAATATATAAAATTTTAGACTGACAAGTCATATCGGTTTTTTTTTAAAATGCTCTAACTCAAAAACGAAAAACTGCAACAAATTGAAATTTTCACCAAATCTTTATATTGGTGTTCTCTATATACATGGTTAAGTTTTCAAAGTATTTTGACATATTTTGACTTATAAATAGACAATTTAAATGTTCGATTTTTGTAATTTTTTTTTTTAAATATCTATAAAATTTTTTTGGCTGTCCAAAAACTCTTGAAAATGAATTAAAGGATTAAATATAAGTAATACTAATTGTAACTAAAAAATATCGGAAATGGTTTCACTCAAATTTTTTTTATAAGCCCATAAAGTTCAAATTTGTATAAAATATGTTAAAATCGCGATAATTTGCAAGTTATTTTGTAGTTGAAAATTTATAAAAATTTTTCTGTTTATATTTAAGATTCAAAATTTTAACACTAGTTTGTCCATAAGCTTACCTTCAAAAATATATAAAAAAAATTCTACCAGACTTAAGAGGAATAATTTTATGATTGTTTTAAATTTAAATTTTTACGAAATTGCATTATAATTCAATTTAAATATAAAATACTATACTATTATATACACATTTTAGACAAACATATTAACTCCGTTTAGAACGTTATTTGTATACAATGATATCTATCATTGCATTCAAATTTAATAAATCCATTGTAATAATGACCTATCCTATAAACGAGGTACACTCCACCCCCGAATGTACAGCAAAGCGAAGCCCACCCGTTCTTTTTTTTCTTTTTGTTATTTAATTTGGATTATATTTACCCATTATACACTATAATAATTAATATATTATGTCATTTATATGTAATGTAATATTTTGAATTAAATAAATAATAATAGTTATAATAATGTAGTTCCTTAGTAGTTATCTGATATAGGAAGGCATGTATCCGTTTTAGAAGCAATTATAACACCTAAAAGTTTCACAAAAAGTATTCATATATGAATGTTCATCCATGCATTATTGTCCTCTTAGAATCTGAATCATATAAAAATATTTTGATTTTTTTATTCCTCGTTGAAAAGTATTTTCATGTAAAACAAAACATTCATAACAGGTCGAGAATTTTGGTATTTGTGCGTATACTGGTGTATGTAATACGTATTTAGGAAGGACTTCATGGTAATTATAACATTTTACTTAGTATAATATTATGCTATTGTGAGCAGTTAAAAGGCATGATAAATGTGGAAGGATTTTTGTTTATTTTAATTAACTAAAAACAATTCAAAGAGCTTATCTATCACTTTTTTGTTTGAAAATTTTCTTTTTGTAGTCGTAAATCATAACGAGATAATGTCAGTTAAGCGCAGGCTGACATAACCAAGTATAGAAATTGTTTCCAAATGCGTACAACTACCGATGATTATTTTCTAACTCGTTAAAAAATACAATGCGTTGTTGTTAATTAATATTATTATTTAATTTCACAATTTAGTAATTGTGATTATCATATCAGAATAACTAAAAGGTGTATTTTGTGATAATCTAATAAAATATGATTGGGATTGGTAGTGTACATAATATAATGTTAGCCACTAGGTGGCTCATTAAATACAATTTATTTATTATTTTACCAGACGCATTAATCCAAAATCAGAATACATAAGTACATCCACTCGAAATACATGTTTAGAAATATTTATATGTGCGGGTGTGTGTGTACGAGCGTGTGTCTACATTGTATTTTATTATGTATTTATAAATGTTAGATGACAACGTTTAATTTTTCCAAAAGGTGGTGGATTTACAATATCAGCACGTGGCCCATGAGGGCAAGCACACGTGGCACCCACTTGAACGTATTGTAAATGCAAAGAATAATTTATGAAAATTTATCTTCTTTAAATCAGTTTGTTGCTATAGAAAATGAAATAGTTTATGGGTTGAACACAACAATCCCCAACTTCCCTTTTTTAAATCACTATAGAAATTTTTTTTTAATAATTACATGTTTAAATAGGTAGGTAGTTAAAACATCTTATAGTTATTAACACACAATAGTTTATTTATTTTATAATAATATTAATATAATAATATTTTGAAAATTGAAAATCTCTCATGATAGTTTAACGAATAATACACGGTTACTTGATTAGTTCATTACATCACTACATGGTAATATAGTAATTAAAAATATAGTATAATAAATATACTTCTGGTAATTATTTAATTAGCTGTTACTATTATATATTGTTATTTTAATAATTATATACTTTTATTTTCACGGTGTTTGCTTAAGTTGTGAGTTGTGATTCATTTGCGTATTGAACCGATAAGCCGTATCGTTTCTTTTGATAAAACAACAAATCGTTTTATCGATTTAGTACATATTGAACTGATTAAATAGATGTTAAAAATCGTTAATTTAGTCACGTTATATTAAATTATCCAGCTTAGATTGCTTAGATACGTTGATTAGGAACTCTTTATATTAAGACTAATAAAATAGTTGGTCCCTATTAATGTTTATTGATTTCAATGGTAACTGAATTTTCCATTATTAAAACTAGGTATATTATATAACATAAAACCGTACGACTAGTGATTACTGCATTATTATAAGCTCAATTGATGTTTTTGTCCGAATAATACATGTATATATAAATGTATAGTAAGTATAATTAGTAACCTATAATTTTGCGTAATTTGTCATTCGGTGAATAGGTAGGTTAGTCGGCGTTTTTCAATTGAATAAATCTCAATGCTTTCACGCAGCATACATGAATTTTGTCGTTTAGGCCTGTTAAAGTACTTATGTTATACTGTTGCATTGGCAACTATTTACATCACTGTGGTAAAGGGTTGTGTTGATCAACGCTAATCCGGATAATACGTTTCCGGGAGTGCGATGTGACAATTGTAAAAAAATAGTAACAAACATTGTATAATAACAGTTAAATAATAGTATGGTTAAATAACAAAAAAATAATAATAATAATAATAATAATAATGATAGTAATAATAATAATAAAATAAGGAAAATCGTTGTCGCAACGGTTGTCGCGTGCCGGCGGTGATGATGAATGCTCGATGATTACGCACACTCACACGCATTTATATTTTGTTATACACATATAGTATAATATTTTTTATTTGATTACAAAAGGTGTTTTTATCGTTTTTGTTAAACGTGTGCGGGCTGCTGATTAGTTCCCTAATAAACGGAATATCAGTAGAACCGCGCGATATATACAATACAAAATCGATGCGTCCATATATATAATAATATTATGTCGTCGTTGGTTTCGCACGCTCTAGCGGTATTATTATTATACGCGCATAGAGTACACCGTCGGAGGGGATTGTTTAGAAGAGTAAAACCGATTTATAATTCCCGACCAAGGGGCTAATAAAATTTCAATATAACAAGGGTTAAAACACACACACGCTCGCACTTTCCATTTCGCGTGTGTAAGTGCATGTGTGCGTATGTGTGTGTACTTGTATATGCATGCGTGTGTACGTGTATGTATGTATGTATATATGTATGTATGTACTATGTATGTACGTGTGTGCGTGTGTGTGTGTGTTTGTGTGTGTTTAGTTTACACGCGTGAGGGTAACGTTTTGAATTATGGGTTTTGCGGTCCTTTCACGTGTCCTTATATACCTATAAGCGCATTGTACGTCGTGCCTATACGTTAAACGGGTTGTCTAAAAACGAATTTATCGAAACGCGCGTCGTCGTACCTATATGTACGCGCATATATAAAAGAAATTAACACAATACCGTACGCGCGCGCGCGTCCGAGCTCGATCGCATTCCTCTGTCTATACCTATATTATTTACACGAAATGCACTCGTATTTACGAATAATAATACAATGCGAGACGGAATAATAATATAACCTCTGTGACGTGTCGTAATAATATAATAATATAATAAAAGGTATGCGCTGAGCCGCTGAAATATAGTTTTAAAGAACGATCATGTTGAAGGGAATAACATCCACGTAGAGCATCTCTTGTAATATGTAAATATTATTATATGGTTCGCGTAACAGCCATAACAATATTATAATAAAGAAAAAAAGCGAAAAATTATTCCGAAATCGTTCATCAATATTTTGTATATAAACCATAAGAGACTTTCTGTACCGTTATGTACCAGATATTATGTCCGGAGTAAACATGACCAGAATGGTAGTATATTTTAATATTTAAGAAATCTAAGATACTCGTCAATCATTTTTTTGACGTATGGACATTTGCTATTCGTATTACGACATTACGTTGACGCTGTAGTATATTTGAATTTAAATGAATTATATAAACATTAAAATCATTTACTCTATTTTTTGGTCCGACGCTATTGGAAATTAATATTTTCTCACTACATTTTGCAATTGGATGGATTATACAAAACTTCAAAATATACATATGTACAATATACATACGATTAATTCCTATTAAATTTACTAATCAAACTAATTCGAATAGGAATACCTATTAATTCTGTAATGCCAAGTACTTATTTACAAATAATTATAAAAAATATATTAACAGAAACTACTTATTACTAAGTATTAAGTTTTACCAACTAGTTCTTAAGTAATAAAGTTAATTTAAGCTTCTGATCCAAAACGAATGTTTACTTTAATTTGAAAGTAAGGGTTTCTGATGCTTAATATTTCACTTACATTTATATTGTACTCACGTGTGTAAGCATAATCTATTGCGTGTGGGTATAATAGGTATATAATATGTAGTTGTCGATAAATGTCGATGCAAACACACATACATTATTATTGTACTCTTTGACTATATACGTCCCACTTTGCTCATTAAAGTTTCTTTCATTTAAATATTGTATTATATCGTTCAAGCACAGATGAAGTGGAAATGTGAGATAATGGAGTGTTGCCGTTTAGCAACGAATCGCGGTGTACGTATATTATAATAACGCGTACTATAATAACGTTTTGAGTTTCAAGTAGCCGGTGCTTTATGGTACAAAATACGAACGTATTTTGATGGTATAACAATGTAAGACCGGTTTATATTATAGTTAAAAAACAATAGGCACTGCAGGATCGCCAAAACATCCCTTTTAGCGTTGGAAAAAAAATGACGTGTATATTGTATTCACCGAACTACACTGTTAATTATTATTATCTCGTGGCTTCCCGGGTCTGATGGACTTGAAAATGTGTGCTGCATTGTCGTTTTTGTACACGACGTGCATTTACGTATGTTTAGTATTATAAAACATAAATGGTTAACGAGTTAATGCGTATGCGTACTCGAAACAGCGTTATAAAACGGCGGCTGCAGGGACGGTATCATACGTGTGTCTGCAGAACCATTATAATAATGATATGTAGTCGTTTGAGTTCGGGAAAAAGGCTGAGCACATTCGGTTTTTGTGGTGTATTTCAAACTTTCATCTAAACAATTTACAAATCAAAATCTACTGATGGGTTAGGGCAGAAGGTAAAACAACTTATGATTTTTGCGTTTCATTTTTAAGACCAGAAAAAAAATTATAATTTCAAAAAAATAAATAAATAAAAAGAGATGAGGAGGCTAAACGTTATAGATTTTTTAGTTCTCACTCCGAATTGGTTGGAGGGAAGAGGCAGTTGCTTCAGGGTCCTATTCCGTGGTAGAATATTAATATACGCAGAGTGTTTCAGAATGATTTAAAAAATGCAATAAGTTTTGTTCTATCCATTACTTTTCATTTTTTTCTTCAATTATAACAGTATTAATAATATAGTATATTGCGTTACAACAAAATTGTATTAAAACTTTTTTTTTTTACTTTTGAAAATCCAATCTGAAGTATAAAATTCTATATAAAAAATCAAAATAGCCATTTGGCAAACTGGATTTTTAGAAAAATTATTTTGTTTATTAAAATTTAGTCAATAAATTTATAACGATTTTGAAAATTTTTGAAAATTTTAATTTTATAATTTAGATAATTGTACAATTATCTACGTTCTATCAAGATTAGATAAAGTTATATTTAAATTAATGGTGATGTATAATATTGTACAATAAAATTATTTGACAGATAATATAATTGTTAATACTTATTCACTAACTTACAATAAATCGTAGAAAATGAACGAATAACCCTTTATTAGAGTTTTTAGCATCAACATTTTTTTCTAAAAATCCGTGTCACAAAATGGCCATTTGAATTTTTTTTTTAACAGTAGAACAATAATATGAAATTTAAGAATATTTGGGTTTCAAAGATAAAAACAAAAAATTGTCTATAATACATTTTTAATGTAGTGCAGATAACTCAAACAAAGTAAAAAATAATAATAGAATAAAAATTATTGCACTCGTCAAATCATCCTGAAATACCCTGCATAATATGTGCTAAAACTACTACTAGATATATCGGATTCCCTTGGAACGTACAACAGAAAAATTCGTTTGTGTTACGTGAACGTCGAATATTGTTTCGGGCAAACGCTGTGTGTGCCACGAACGGGTTTCAAACATTTTGTCGGATGGAAAAAGGGTTGACGTACGAAAAACGTGGATGATTACGGTATAACACGTGGTTGCTTATATATATATATATATATATATATATATATATATAATCTTTTTATATATTTAAAAATATAAACTGACTGACTGAAATATCAAGTCCAAAGCGTTGGGTCTAGACTCTAGAGACTTGACATTTTTCACAAAGGTTCCTTTACAACATAGGCAAGCACCAAGAAAAGATTTTCGGAAAGTTATGTTTTTCAGGGTCGATGACAATATTAAGCTCTTAATGTACATATTTTTTTCAACAACTGATTAGTGATTATCAAAGTAATATTTATGTGAGTTTAATTATTATGCCAATTGAGGTTTATAGGTGAAAAATTAAAAAAATATATTATTATAAATAGTATAAATATAATTATATTTAAAACTGTTATGAATTTTCCAAAATGTAGCTCTAAAAGGGATAAAAATGGAAAAAAACCGTATAATAGCCGTAACCGCGTTATTATGATATTATGAATATAATGATACAAGGTCATTCGTTTGTTTTATGATTTCAAGGCTCGATAAATATAATTATCTCGCTATTCTATCTTTACCTATTAATCATTACATGTTTAACAAGGAAGCAAATAATTAAATATTCTAACCGTTATGGCAGTCAACTTAAAAAGGCTTTGGTTTTATATTGATCATACATTCAATGGGCACTCACAATTTGTTTTCACTGGATAATTCAGCTAGTATGTAATAATATACGTGTAAAAGTACGCATCACGTCGATTGCCTGTACGGGCCGACGGGCGTGCGGTGAAGGAACGAGGTACGTGTGGGGAGTGGGGTCGAGTGAGTAGTGGAGAAGCGGGTAGAGGAAAATACGAAAAATTGAAATAACAATAATTCGAGGAGGAACGTAATGTATAAATCGACTGTACACGCGACTGTCAGCGGAGGTCTGCGTGTAGGCCTGCCGCCGATGATAATAATTCAGGCCGCAGTCGGTAGCTGAGCAGTCGCGGCGGCTTCGAAAAAATAAAAAGCGACCGTGTGGGCACGGCGATGAGGGCGGTATGTCACGTGCGCTACTCTACACGTGGCTTCGCGCGGTGCGTATAATATTATCATGTACCTACCTGGCGCGGCGCCCGCATCGTGGCGTGTAACAACGTTGTCGAGAGCAGCTGAGTTTTCACCTGTGCGGCGACGACGACGACGACGTGCGTCTGCAGCTCTGACTTCGGGAGACGCTGCCCACCCGCCCGCAACCACTGCCCACCCGTTATTATACCTGGCTGCCGTGTGCACGTCGTCGTCTAGTTTTCTCGCCCGCAGCAGCCGTGCCGCCGCACGGATACATAACGTATAATGATTTTACTCCGGTAATTATCGCAATTAGTCGACGGCTTATTCTCGTCTCCTTCCGTGCACCAGACCCGCACGCTCAATCGCCGTCCATCTATACATAATATTATATCTCTATCTATAACCATCATCCCGTGTACACTCGTTCAGACGCTCGTGAGCGCCCGCGCAGTATACACGCATACACAAGCACATACGCACACAAACACAATACAATATACCTGCCCATAAAGGTATTAGAGACGCTTCTTGAAATTTTACCATTTATATTTGTTATGACATATATTATGTACTATAAAATATGTAGAAAATAAAATGTAATGTGTGGTATAATAGTTATAGAGATTTATACAGAAACGTATTTAGAAACGATCATTCCTAAGTTCTAACATTTTTTTTCATTTAAAAGTATTTCACATACTTTAATATTTTAATTTAAACTATTTTTTTCAGCAGGAATAGTTGGATCATCCAATCGCAAAGTGAATCGGGGCTTAAAACATGGTATGCCTGTATACAATTTTCGCTAAATTTTCATATTATCTATAATCGGATGGAAAGTACTGGAGTCTGGAGAAAAAGTGAAAATTTGAATGTGATGTACTTAAGCTCATTAACCCTATCACAATTTAACCTTTGAAACGAATTTAGGTGTCTAAAAATGTTAACAGTATTTTTTATGAATCCTAACTGAATAATTAAAACATTTGTAAGACACCACATATATTATTTGAAATTTGTCATTAACTACCGATGAAAATATTCCATTCAAATATATATTGTGTCTAATGTAATTAATTGTACCTTCATACTATGTATTATGTAATATACTAACATGATATTATAGTGAATTTTTTTACTGTACAACATTTGAAATTTAAAATCTCTAGACACAGTTTGTCTACTAAAGTTATTCTAAACTTCGTAAGCTGAGAATAATTTATTTAATATAAAGGTACCACTTTATTAACAAAAAATATTTTATACGAAAATAGATATGAAAAAAATAATAATCACAAAATTAGCGCATATATAATAAGTAGGCAATGGTAAAATTGGAACATTGACAACACGAGCCTGCGTGAGGTTGCAAGTTTCTCGGAAGTCCTTGAGAACACGTAGGTTTTTTATGCCATCCTATTGATATTCATGAACGCGCGGGTCAATAATGGAATGACAATTAAACACACAGTTCGTGTGTTGTATAGTGACGATAATATTATTATTATTTAGTCGGGTAAACTATATATTATGTGTGCATTTGTGTACATGTATTTATGTATATTATACAAGCGGTTCGCGCGACACGATAATCATTTATTTTATTTGTACTATTATTATTTATTTATTATCATCATCATTATTATTATCATTTTTATTATTCCTTTTTTTTTCAACGTCCACTGCAAAATAACATAACAATGGTTGGACTTCATTATCATAACTTTATGAGGGTACGGCACACGCCATCACACCTGTTCTTACACATACATACATGTATAAATGTAATAATGTATACACGCGAGCGCGTGCGCGCTTCACCGATCGCTCTTATCCAGACGTCAGTTCCAGTATATGTGTACAAACCATTTCAAAACGATAAATGTATATTATGCACGTTTTATTTATTTGTTTATTTTTTGTTCTTGTTATCCGTCCTTCTGTCCGTGAAACAAAAACCTAAAAAGCGTTTTAGACACATTCAGCTTGCGAGAATATCACAATACGTATGCACGACAATTTTAGTTTCTACGACAATAGAACGTATAGAGATATCATATTTTATTTTTATCCCTCGAGACGCAAAGTAGGACTTTTCCTTTTAGTTTCCCTATTACAAACATAATATTATGTCCGCACACAACGAGTATAATCAACGGCGTGTTCTTGTGTTTAAAAAGCAATTATTATGCAATGTTTATTACATTTTTTTTTTCATATAGAATTATATACTCGACATCAAGAGATATTTTCGAGTAGGTTTTTTTTTTACCAACTTATAGAGTCCAAAAAAATTGTTTTTTTTTTTTTAAAAAAAAAAAAGTACAGAGGTACATATTTGTAAAGAAAGAATCTGTAATAATTTCTGATGTATGAAATAATTTAAGAAAACATTTCAACCGTAACAGTGACAATCAACTTCCCGTGTTCCCTACATATTTAATCGATTTGTTAATGAATGTTATGTTTTTTATTCGTTTATTGTATCACATTATTAAACATAGTGGCTAAAATTAATTCTACATCAAGCAAGATAATGAAAATATATAGATTCTCTTAAGAATTTTTCATTATTTCATTATTCAGATATCGCCGAGTTGATCATAGGTACTTGTTACATATTTCTAGAAGTTTAATTGTAGTATTTAAAATAATAACAGTATTAAAAATTTGACGTAAAAAAAAGTTTTCAAAATTTCAAAATACATTTTAATAATTGTGAAAATATAAAGTTTTATCTAAATTAGTGCAGAAGGTAAATCTTTGTTAGTTATTATTATTTTTTTGTTTTAATAACCAGAAAATAGTCATAGGTATGATAAATTACTATGAAAATTTTTATATTCTTGTTTTTTTTTTTTTTTATCATAAATGGTATTTTTTGTATTATATTTTCTATCATTAATTCAACTAATTCCCAATAAATATCTAGACGTGTCTAATGTCTACGCAGTAATCACTTTATTTCATACTAACGTTTTGCATAAATCGATCAATAACTATGAAGACAATCGTTTTGAACGATCGTAATAATTACCTGGAGGCTAGTGTTATCGCAAAAGTACACACATATATTTATTTATATACTTGTATGTTAGGTCTACAAGAATTTGAATTTTCACCGTTTATCGTTGTGCGAATGATTTACCGTAGATGTTTTGGTTATTTGAATCACAAACTCGCTATAGGAATATAATATTTTTTTGCTGTAGAACTAGGTCATTGTATATATACATACAACGACTATATTATACATATTATATGTATAATATAGGGTGATTTTTAGGATGCTCGTCCCTTTTTTTGGTCGTAAAAATGCTAAAATTTGGATTTTTTAAAGAAAATCTTCAAGTTAACATAAACACTATGTTTTCCAATATCTTTTTTTTTATGGAACCCCATACTATGGCGATACAAACTTTTGTTTTTTCAAATGGGGATCCCATATTTTCCACGTGAAATAGTATTCAGTTAATTTTTCTGGAATTTTTGGTGTAACGTAATCCAATTTCGGATTAGTATTTTTGGAATTATTCAAATTTAAAATTTTGTATGAAGGTGTGCTAAATCAATTAGGTACTCGATGATTAGCTTTACATATGTATCATTGTTAAGAAAATATTTATTATGGTTACAACTTCATAATCAAAGTCCAATGATAATTAATTATTAATACTACTTATACAGTTGCAGATAGCAGATATCTGGTGCATTATAAAATTTGATGTATACGTATAGGTAATAGGTATATGGCATTATAACATATTACCTAACAATTAATAATATACGTATATATATGTTCATTCTTATTATCATCACACTATAACTAATTAGTGCTGCATATATTCAATTCGAAATTTCGAATCAATAGCAAATGGTGCTGGTAAATTTCATTACAACGTTATGTACAATAGGAATATTTCTTTAATACTTAAAAACTACTCATTCGAATTTCGATTTTGGAACATCAAAATTCACAGAAAAATAATCCCAATAGTATACCGCAGTGAAAAAAGGGTATTCTGATTTGAAAAACAAAAGTCTGTATCGCCACAGACCATACTTAAGGGGGTATAGAAAAAAGAAATAGTGGACAACATAATTTTTGTAGTAATTTGATGATTAAAAAAAATTTAAATTATGGCATTTTTACGACCAAAAATGGGGATGAGCATCCTAAACAAATCACCCTGTATATATTCTCGTGCAGGAGATGCTAATAGATATAAGACGCGACTGGATTATTTGTTTCACGTACATAATATTGTTTTGCAAATAGGTCGCGACGACCCGACTTGCACGTTTGGCGTTAGGAAACTTATACCACACACGTGGCTGCAGAACACACGTGAAAATACCACACGCACGGTCACCCGATGACAGTGGCTAATGATGGAACACCACTAAGTCACTACGTCGCGTCTCATGAACTCTCCAAATCGTTGCGTTCGACTACAAGTTGCTACCGACCGATCGAAAACTTATTATTATTATTATTATTAGTATTAGTATTATTACTGCTATACGCTGTATCTTTGATTGTACCTACACGGAACACACGAGTTGGTTTTTTTTCTCGTCTCTCTCGACGATTCCCAAATACGGCGATCCGTTCTCTATAAAGACATTTTTAATTTTGAATACAATATATAATCATTCGACACACGTGCCACATGACGACACACCGGACCAGTACACGTATTCTTTTTTCGGGAATAACAAAATTTGTTATACATTCAAAACACTGCAGTGTGTGACTGAAATACTGAACAGTTTTTTATGTGACAAGTTTGTCGATTTACCCGACGGCCATCATTAACGACCGATCTTCGTGGTTAATAACCAAAACATAATATACCGTTTGCTTTTGTTACGTACAAATAATATTATAATATGAATGCAGAATTTTTAATAAGACGTGTTGTACTACAAGGAACATTTGTCGACAATTGTAAAAATCGTCACAGGAGTACGTAACCAATGATATTTTTAAAGAAAATATGACCCTGGTTTATTATTATTTACTAGTTGCGAATAAGAGTACGTACAATATTATAAAGTTGTCTAAAAATAAAATTGATTTATGTTTCGAAATATTCTAAACACTATAACGCATATAAGAACATTATTATTCAATAAGTTAGTTGTTTTCATTTTGAATAATATGTTTTTTTTTATTTAAATAATAATATTTATTTGAAAATTGTTAAACTAGGTATTGATTTTCATTTATCCCATTTTCATTACTAAAATAAATTCTAAACTTTCCAAACGCTTTACATTCAAAATAATTCGTATATACTCGATGGATTATTGTTTAGGTCTTAAATATTAGGTATATAAGAAGTTTCGCAGTTTAACATAAAATATCAGTTCTGACTAAATATACCTGCTCATGTATGTGTGTATGTGTGTGTGTTTGATTTTTTATACTATTTGTTATTAGTTACTTGTAACTAATTACAGTTCTTGTAATCGAAAAATAGGATAATGTTAGACGTAAGGTGCAGTTATTCTATAAATAATTAAATGTACTTAAGTGTCAAATAAGATTATAATATGTTGCACATTTTTAATCTTTCAAAGTTGTAATATTGTTATAAACGTCTGTAAAAGATTTATTACTGTTCTTATGATGACAGTGTAGTATTGAAATGTCAGCTTTTATTATTTGTTTTAATATTGCCGTTACTATATTATTCATTTAGCCATATACCTACATGCGTATCATAGACCAAAAACAAGTAGCGACACATAATTATTTTTATCAATTAAATTTCAAAAATCAAGAGTAACATCTCGAGTTAACGCGTTTCTATTATGGAAATTGTAACTATGAAACGTTTAAAATGTATACATAACTGTACATAGACGTTAGCATTATAGTTTATTATTCATTTCATTTTACGCAAACGTAAAAAACAGACGTTTAATGACGAACCAAATAATAATGAAAACAGAAATAATTAACAGCAGTATATCTATTAGACATTCGAATGATATATTATTATACTATATATATATATATATACCTATTTATAAATAATCGCTTGTTAATTTTGCATTGTGTATTACGACTAAAAAATGATAAATACCCGCATAGATAATTGTATGATACAACAAACTACGACAACGATGATACACCTCTTGCCTAATTATTTGGAAAACGTTAAGTGCTTCGACCCCTAACCCGAGTTAATGAAATTACATAAAAACAGCAACAGCACGCGTGCGCGTTTGTGGGTATGTGTGAGCACTGTACGTATGTGTGTACTCAGAATTCTACTAAAATCAAACGATAATACATCGTGTATGGAGCAGTTTTTTGTTGTTGTTAAAAGTACTCTGATAGTATAAATAAGTAACTGATTGATTGAAAATCAATCTAATTGTCCACTATGTATGGTGATTGACCAAAAATAAATCTTTATTACGCATACGGTCAAAGTCTGATTGTCATTAAATCATAAACTTTAGATGGGATCAACTTTTAGCTAGCGTTTTCTTGTTGTTAACTACTCATCGTTTATTTTTTAAAGTAAGAAAATATTTTTATATTTATTATAATTTTAGCAACAATAATACACTAATTGTCTTACATCCCATTACTCAAGGTGCGTATATGTTCCATCGGCAATAAGCCTATTTAAAACTTAAATTTAATACAAACTATATAGAAAACATGCATAATTACAGTGCATTCATTTAGTTTCATTTCACTGAGAAGAACATTCCACAAAAACCGTATGCGGGGGCTCAAAAGGTGTATTATACGTAGTACTTACGAATTACCAACGTGATATATTTTGAAATATTATATAATTCATTGACATGCACTTAAATATATACATTTATTTGTGTTTAATTATATAGCGTCACCGACGAAATATGTATACAGACACGTTGGAATGAATGAATAGTGTTTACTCAAAAAAGTTGGGATTTCAATAAATCTGTAACGAATATACATTGCGTGTACCGTAATAAAACTTGATATCAATGAGGATTGGTATCATTGCAACGTGGTACATTGTTCAATTTTGTAGTACTCTTTGATTAGAAGGATTTAATGTAATGTATGTTAAATATTGTATAAAAGTTATTATCATATAATTCTACAGTGTACACTGTGTACAGTCTCAACAGATTGTCCAGAAATGATAAACGTTTGTCAGAAACACGGTTGCACATCGGCCTATACTACACTATGTTCAATGGTAACATATGGAAGTTCTTATCTCAGATTCAAAAAAGTTAAGTATTAGTAACGTTTTTCGCGGATGTCAAGTAGAACTACTTGAATTTTACCACATGAAACTTTTTTTAAATTTCTAAAATTAAATGAAATCACAGCATAGCATGACCTAGATGGCGCCAAAACGTGACTTTTTCGTTCATTTTTCGTACATTTGATAAGAACTTTCGGTCGCCACTTTTTCGTAGCTCGATGTGCAACTATACTATCTATAGCCGTGGTCAGAAATCGATATAGATGGCTTATTAGATAGCTTACGTTATAAAATGAAACAAATGTTGTTTTTTTTTTAGTCTTCACTTGATAACACTTTAATAAGTTGCAAAATCATATTAATCCATATTTATTGCTATTTTAATGCTAATGATAGTTAAGTCAATTTTATTTTTTCTTAAATATCAGCTGTTTGTAGTTTCCTACTTTATTTATACACGTATAAACTGATGTACTGTATATAACGAGCTCACTAGATTTTAATATAAATCATTTTATTGTAGTCGTTATATATTATCGTTCTCACGCAAATATGTACGTTTTTATTCAATATTTTATCATTTAACTTGATAAAATATACACCGTATTATACTCTCAAGAGTATTATTTCCAATTCGTTGTTTCCAATTGGCTAATCACAATGACTAAAAAAAAAAATAAAAAATAAAAAAAAAATACATTAGTGTTCTTCAATTGAGCTACATTACAAACATTATTAGGTATTATATTTTATGTATACGTGTCCACGGGGTGTTCATTGTTAAATTATTATTTTGTTCAATGATTACGCATACTATCTCGTTCGTTGATCTAAATCGGAGTCAGTCTAGAAACAATTTTTAACGGACATTTCGTTGCTGTTATCCTATAATATTATGATTTTATAAGTTACATATACCCATTAACATATACTATACGGATATTTCAAATACCGCGGGAGAGTTAAATTCAATTAAAATCATGAAATACAATATACAATCTGTTCAACGATATTGCTTGTCGAACAAATTGATTCACATTTTCAATTCGATACTACATTACGTATAAGATTCTTGGATGGAAACATACTCATACTATTCGAGACACTCGATGTTGTCCACATTTAACCCCTATAGTTTCGGCCATCGCGGACTACTAGGAAAACTTCAATCGATGTTGCCAACAAAAATCATAAAATGTTAAATTTTTCAAATGTGTTTTTAATTTTAACAACCCATTCCATCTCTATCCAATCAATGAGCAACCGCATAATATGACATTTCTAATCACGTGTAATGGTTCAAAAATTTGTTAGTGACTTGAATAAAAAAAGGTTAAAATTTTGAAAGTAAGACCTTAAAAGTTTACTAATATAACAATATCAACGATAATAACGAGATGACGACGAAAACGTTAGGTTATTATTAATCGTCGAGGTCGCTCAACTGATGTTATTGTATAAATTGTGATTGTCATTGCAACGGAACGGATCCCATGTACATTTACACGGTAGACACGACGACGTCGATCGTTTGGTGCGCGCGCGGCGCGATGCGATTATACTGCACCGTACACGAGTACACAACGCGACTTTTGGCGGTAAAATCAAAGCGATGGGAATCATTTTTTAACGGTGGCTGGTTTGTTTGTTTTTTTTTTTTGTCATTATTACGCAAGAACAAGGGACCCCGGGCCGTGCACACGAAAATATTGTTATCTCAGCGTCGGATCGGTTTCGGTCCCGGGGTCGTCGTCGGTATACATACAGTCCCGCGGTTAGGTACGGAGTATATTATAATGCATGTTATACGCGGTTATAATAGTATAAAGGTATGGTATGTCAGCGTATGCCGCGCGGCGGAAGACGGCGAAAAACGTCACGTGGGGCGTACAAGGTGCGAAGTGCAGTTGGTAAAGGGTGTGTGTGTGCGCGCGCGCGCGTGTTTTATTATTATTATTATTATTATTATTATTATTATTATTATTATTATTATTACTATTACTATTATGTAACATTTATATAAACATGTTATTTTCGGTCTTTATTGTTTGTGTGTGTGTGTGTGATTGTTTTTTTTTTTTCAAATTCACTACAAGAGATTTTGATGAGAAAAAAAATTAATGCCAGGTTTATAATCGTGTGCGTGTAGACGCTGCAGATAATATCAAAAGTAAATAAAAAAAAAAACAAAACAAAACAAAACAGAATCTGAAGAAAAAAACCGTCGGCGGCGAGCTGTACACGGATGGTTGGACGCATTGTCGTGGTTTATTGATAAACACGCGGTACTACGGTATACATATATACATAAGTGAAAAAACTGCAGCGGGAGTTCGATCGTAATCGTCGGCGGTGTGTATTTTCTTCCCGTCACTATACGACCCCCGCGGATCACGTTGATTCCCAAAATATTACCCGGTGCATATAATAATAATAATAACAATATTGAATTGTTAATGTCCGCGTTAAGCTGAATTATCGTTTTATTTTTTCCTTCTAATTTTCTTTTTCTTACTATAAATATTTTTACGTTTACCCGTCCCCGGAACATATACGTTTTTACAATTCTAGGGGAAAAAATGATTGCGAGAGTCGACCCCGGAAAATCAAAAGAGATGGACTTGTACAAATATAAATGCATTGGTATATTTACGTGCCACCACGACAACGAAACGAAAAAATTGTAACTTGTATCTAAGTCTGTACATTTGGTTCCCGAATAGTTTCTATACTCTACTGGTTGGAATAACATACGAATAGCTGTTTCGCTCTATCCTGAAAAATAAAGTGACATACTTTACATTTAGGCACAAAGAGAATAATATTATTATTTATATAATTATACTTGAATACACTATGGATACGTTTTTATAGAAATGAATACTGTTAATTTCTGTCCAGTCAAAATGTGCATTTGTTGTTCTTATTTTATTCAACAACAGTTAAATAACTTATTGCACTTGAATATGATATCTTATGTTACACAAAAAAAAAATATACACAATAATACATAATATAATATGAGAATATGTGATTGTGATAAAAATAAATATCAGTTTGGATCCCGATTTACGTTTAATTTCTAATAATTCTCTACAAGGAGTGCTGAGGAAATAGTACGATAGTACGATAAACATAATGAACTAAACATTTTTTTTTAAAAATAATTTCATAATTTATATTAAATATAATTATGTTTACTTTTATTTGTAATAATCGTATAGGAGTCAGGTATTACAAAAGAAAGATGACTTATCGGGATTTTCATTTTGTATGTAGGTATACCTCAGACCGCTGTAGATCTGCTCCTAACTTTCGTTGTTCGTTTTTAAATTTAAATTTCGTCTACTCACTTATGAAAAAAAAACATATCAGGAATGTTGACTAACAGTATCATGAGTGTTTTTCTCAATTTTTATTTCTAAATACAATGATACCGTATAATATTTCTTTGACTAATAAGAAATAAGTTCTGAAAACATTTTGTAATTAGACTATGTTTATAATATTGAATATATTTATGAATGTTGAATGAAATAATAATAATTAATTTCATAAATAAATAATAATGGATGAAGGATAACATACGGAATTAAAGAAACGAAATTGTAAAATATTATCTATTTTTATCTATTTTTGTTTAGAATTTAGAGTGAATCAACTGTACTGTAGTAGGAACGAATATACCTATGTATCAATAACGACTCAAACGATGTAGGAAGGTCTGTTTATCGACTTCAAACCGATTTAATATTTAATAATATAATGACATTACGTCATGTGATAATATTATGTTTTAACTATTAAATAATAAACAATGTTGAGGTCCGACGTTATTCTTAAACTTATAGCGTGATGTATAATATAGGGTTGTGCACATGTGTACCCACGATGTTGGAATATCCCGGCTTAATAATATCTTAATTAGAATACAATGAAAGAGAGCGAGAGAGAGTGAAAAAAACGACCCGGAGGGGCGATAATAAAACGTAATTGAGGGTGCTGGTGATTCATTTGATCTGTACAGTACTCTTTTTATATTATGTATACACACACACACACATGCACATTTGGCCTTATTAACGGTGTCGTTCACGCGGCCTCAGTTTTCACGGTCCCTATAAAATGAAAAAAAAAAAAATTCAATTGGTCTTGTTGACCATTTATTTTAATCATGCCTGTTTGTATCGTGTACGCGTATGTATGCACGGTATAGTATACTGTTCACCACGACTGATATTGTTTATTTGATGGAGTTTTAATTTTTATTCCACAGTTCCACAGAAATTATGTGTACGCGTCGTGTGCTCGAAAATAATAAGCCGCAATTACACATGCATATCTTTATAGGTAAATGGCGTGTGTACGTATAGACAGTGTGTTAAAATTAATTTAAATTAATCATTATTAATGCTTACTTTTGTTTTAGAATGACGTGTATTTACTTACGTTCATAAAAAATTATTAAATTAATAGTTATAAAGAACTTCTAGATTGTTAAACTCCAATATTAGAATTGAGTATTTCTGATACTGAAAACAATAATGCAGCACACGATTCTTATAAAAACACCGAGAATATATAACCGATTATGATACGGTTCAATATTTTTATAAAATATGCGTTTTTATGTAATATATATATATAATACAATATATGTATTTCAACTATAGAAAAAAATGTTTCTCGAACATGTATTTTACGAATACCTAAAATGTATTTGTGTACAAAAAATAATATTTGAAAAAGAAAGCTTGCAAAATGTCTTTATAAGTATGAAAATGAACTCCAAATCAACGAATATATGTCTATATTTTCGTCTAAATTGATACATAGGTATACATATATAAATATATATCATGTAGTACATACAAAACTAAATCTATTATAATTTATAATCTATAAATTGGTAGTTAAAAGAATCTAAATAAATACAAGAAACGTACAAGTACTACATAGGGTTTTCAACATTTTTATTTTTTTAAGTAACATAAGGTGTCTATATTATAATACAATTGTATAACAAAGTAAATTTATAGTATACGAATGATTGTCCAATAATTTTACGTAAAGATGAGCACAATTCATAAGTAATAAATGATTCAAGAATCTATAAACACAATAAAAAACATTCAACGTCCCATGCAACACATTACTGGAACAACAACACTATTATATTAAACATGGTTCGTTATGTTCTCGTTTCCTTCGTTCGTTACGGGGACAATATTGTTACTTCACGAATAACAATTCCCCGAGCTGATCCCAAATCGGCAATTTTATCGGTTCCTGATTAAATACGTCCATCACATGTTTCGGCAGTAGTTTCTTGTCAACGACCACTTCGAACACGTATTCCTTAAACCACTCGTGGGTCATCATTATGTATCCGTCTATGTGCATTTTACGTCCCCAAGAGTTTTCTACGCGCCATCTAGTTATTTCACCGTTCTGAAATAGATCACAATCAACGTATTATAATACACAGTATAGTGTTTGTTATGTTAAAAATCATAGATTGGGTTCCGTCGTAATGATGTGGTTTTTTCAATACATTTATTTTACTACAATATTTTTGTACTTATTTTTTATGGAAAAACTGCAATAGTCGACTGAAAATATGAACATATAATCTGTACTGAATAAATATAGGATAATTTATGAACATGTTTAGTAGTATAGTATGGACTATGTAGAATAGATATATGAAACAGGGCCATGGGAGGGGTTTAGGGGTTCAACCCCCCCTTTAACAAGGTAGAA
This sequence comes from Chaitophorus viminalis, assembly GCA_025469195.1. NCBI lineage: Eukaryota > Metazoa > Arthropoda > Insecta > Hemiptera > Aphididae > Chaitophorus > Chaitophorus viminalis. Next base: position 74,161 of record JAIPRK010000284.1, read on the forward strand.
AAATTGTAGTTTATTCTAAAATTATGTTTATTTTTTAAACCTTTTTTTTACTTACGATATTACTACATTATAGTATAGTAAATTTATATTATTATGCCCCAGGTGTATAATAGTGCCTGAAGTGCGTTGCACGATGTAGATAAATTCGATAATATCTACATCGTGGTGCATTGTAATAAATGATAATTGATAAGAGTTTTCACGCCAGATGAAGTATTGAATGAAATGGCCATTGAACTATATGATATAATTTATCATAAGGTTCAATGGAAATGGCTATGAAGCCGAGAAAAATTGACTTGGTGTTATCATGAAAATATAATATTTTATTCTCACAATTTTGAACTCAATGTAATTTCCTATAATGATATCCTCTATCAAATTCATATCTATAGATCTGGACCCTCCCCATAGAAAATTCCTAGCTACGGCCCTGATATGAAAAATATTAAAAATATATAATGAAAATGCATTTAAGGCTAATCGACTATCGTTACTTGGTTGTACTTTAGAAGTTTAGAAGACGGAATTTAAAATTGTAATGATGAGACAACTGAATTTCAAGAGAATCTATAAAATTTGCAATGTGAACCATAATTAGGTATTTTAATCAGTTTTCTATCACAAAACACTATAAATTATATAATAAATTAATAATGTATAATTTTAAATATTTTATAAAATAATAATCAAAACTTATATCATATCTGCTTCATCTATTATCTAGAGTATTTTATATTCCTTAAGTTTCAAAAAAAAAAAAATAAAAATAAATAAATACTGTTTTATGGAAACCAACTTAAATGGTTTAAAAAAATAAAAATACTTCAGAATCCAATCCAGTCAAAACCATTGCGTGCGTCGGACTCGAATCGCGATATAATATCCGTTCGCTTTTAGTCATTGAGATCGATATATCGGTGCCGAATATTGATTTGATATCATGTCTGTTTCAATGAAAATTTTAAATAGTTAAATAAAAAGTCAAATTTTGTTTTTGTTTTGAAGACAGTTTTGTGTGTTAAATGTTTTCTCTGAAAACATTCAGGCTTTTTTTTTAAAAAAAAAACTGTTCATAAACTGCACATTTAATTTTATATCAGTTTACGTCATGACGATTCATTGATTTATTTTTAGGTTCTGGCACGAAAACCGTATAAGTAGAGTTAAAAGCCAGCATAAATATTAAAGTATACCACTCACTAGTACGAATACGAGTGCTTCAACTTACATTTTTAGATCTTGAATGCCGAGCTCGCACGAAAACCTTTGGTCCACTTCACAGCTGTACCAGACCGGTTCGTTGAGCTGAGAAATTGAATGTTTACACGCTTCTATCAAAACCTCGATCGGCTGATTGTTGTACACAATTCTGGGACCTCCGATAACGTTCCCGACCAAATCTAACGTATACAGTTTGCCATATCGGTTGTTCGCTCGTGGATCCGATATCAGAGAAACCTAAAACGTGCGATGATTATAATATTTGTATTTCTTCTTCTGATCGTACACTAAGTACTCTTTACAACCAGCTATAAACTTGTTCCGTTGTATTTAATTGCATTGGATATTTGGATGGCACCTTATTTTGCTCACTCTAGCATATTTAGCGGTTTTGTGGAATGAATTAATGTTAAGAAAGAAAAATGCATATTAGGGTAATGACGCAATGAGTATATTTAGGAATGTGGGCTCTTTTTTAGTAGCGACTATTATTTTATTATTCTTATAGTAGTACCAATATGATTATTATTATATATATATATGATTATTACATTGGAATTAACTGCAAAACATGCACTAAAAATTTAATTATATTAAAAAATTGTAAGAAAAAAAAATTATCATATTAATAATATACATATTACAATACAAAAAGTTGAATATAAAAATCTGTATTACATGGTATTTTATGTTGGGAGGTAAAAAAATCATCCCTTTATGCGTGAAGTCTCCTCCCAAAATCCTTCCCATAGTTCATGACTAATACGTTCCTTGCTCTCGGCTCGTGACTAAAATAATGTAATCGCACCTTGTTTTCGAGATCGTAAGTCGGCCGGACTATTGACTCATAGAACTCCAGGGGTGTAATTTTTTTATACGACTTCGATTGGTTATTACCACTGTGGCAGTACCATTTGAATGACCAATTCGGAATGTTCAAACAGATACCGACGATCCGGTACACGATAACCATGTCATTTTCGATTTCCTCGCTGATACGTTTGTCTGACACACCTTTAATAACCATATCGTGCAAAACTATGGCAAACTCACGGAGCTATAATAATACATATGGCGTTAACGTAAAATTTAAATTTTATCAAAATTATGTGCAGCCGGTACAACCACAGATCACATTAAATTGAATTAATCTAATCTGCGGTACGACGAAACCAATAATAGTTGGTAAATGTGGTTAGAGCTGCTGGTATAGGTGCAAATAGCGGTTAGAATTGGAATTTACCATCGGTTATACTTTTGTCTGAAGAGTCCACGTAGCAACGATACACGTCTATAGTGAAGATATGATTGAATTCGATTTTGTCTTTTACCGATTGACGATATTAAACAACATAATAATACCAGGCATCGGTGTAAGGACCTACTAATTATCCAAAATATTTCTATGTGGGCAAACATTTTGCACGAAATAACCCTATATTGTGGCAAATATTAAATTGATTTAAAAAGGAAACAAATATTTAAATTTGTTAAATGGGGTATACAGCTAACAAACGATTATTTTTGATAACTAGTCAGGTGCGTCCCCAAAGGGGAGGGGGGCGAAGGGGGAAATATAAAAACCTTTGCTCCATTAACACAAATCTGTAATAAAAAATCTTTAATTTTCATGATTTTATTATTCAAGTATTTGGATTATGTTTAAATAATTGTGGTTATTACTATTATTAGTTTAACTTTCATCTAATTTCTCAAATTTTACTCTATGTTCCTTAGATTAAAACTTAATTAAAGAGGCAAATAAGGTAAAGTAGATTAACATGACTGATATTAATGCAGTTGCAATGAAACATTCAGATTAATATAAATAATGTAAATGATAGATTTGCAAGAAATAAATAAAAAACGGATTTTATTACACAATTGACTATACCTATTTATATATTATTTGTATTATATTAGTAATTATTGAGTTGTCATAGGTTCACCCTCCCCTCTCCTCCTTGAAAACTGTATAGAGATGCTCCTGTAATCAGCATACAGGTAAATATTTGTGTACAAAATTCAAACAAGCAGTAATAAATATAATATAACATTGTATATTTCCAGAAAAAAACTATCCATCAACTAACAAATTACCCGATGTCACACAATACATATATAAGCAAAATATGCATTTTGTCCCTTGTCTGTTATTGTTGGTCATATTATTGGTTCTCAATTATTTTATTCCGATGCAAAGGACGAATTCATAGCCCTTTTAATAATGATTAGGTATTTTATTATAATATCATAATATCGCCGTCGCCTATAGCGCGCTATTATTATTCTACCGTCACTTATTGTCGTATTACACAATTACATATATTTTAAAGAATTATATATCATCATAACAGTACGTTTTGGGTAGGTGAAATACTGAAATGCATGAATTTTAGTAATGTACTGCAGTGTATATTAGATGCGTTATATATTATTTATTATTGATATTTGTATACTTGCTTTACTATTTAGCATGTCATTGAGATCTCTAGTGTCTTCACTGCTATAGCATTCTGGGAAATTTATCTTTGGCATCAGCCCGTATTTTTTAATTATGTTTACCGCCATAGTCCAGTAGCCACCGTCTCCAACAGGATTCTTGGAAACAAAACAAAATATTTTTCGTTAATATCTTATATTATATGAACGGGAAAATCAATATTTTTGCTTTTTCAACAACAGTAATTCATAATATAGATATTTTATATTTTAAACATTTATATTCACAACAATAATTAGTAAATGATTGGTGAGATGTTCATATAAACACAATTTAATGTAAAATATTCTAGGGTAAAAAATAAATATCTCTTTCATCATTTGTATTAATAAATGATAACAAAGTTCCCTTCGATAGAGTTATGATGACAATTTCTGTATGGCGAAATTATATTAAACTTATTTTCTTCACTTACTTTTAGGATACTCATGACTGTTCTGGAACCTAAAGTACATCCGTTCTTAGCCACCAATACAATTATGTTTAAAAAATAATTGCTCCGTTCGATCTAACAAATAAATATATATTAAAACCCTTGGAATTATAAACAAATTAAATTTATAGGTACCTACATTGTAAAAATGTAAAGGATCAATTTTTATTAATAAGTAACAACCGATTTTTTTTTTTAACTTAACGTAATACTTATCGTCTTATCGATATCTTTTAAGGAAATAAAACCACCCACCCTAATAATACAGACTTGAAATGTATATATAGTAGGTACATATCTATAATTTTTAATGAACATAAGTTAGAAGACTAATACTAAAATATGCCTAGATTTACAATTCGTTTTCAGATCATGATTTTGTTATATTGTTATGAATCAAACCTATGTACAAACCTTGTCCCAGAAAAACACGTAAGCTTGGCTGAATTCAAACGTTTTGATGCCGTACGTTTTCATGAACGAAACACGCATTACGTTCAAACAGGCGAAAATCCAACAACGGCCAGAATTCTTTTGATTAGTTATCGGAGAACCGGTACCCTCGATCTATTCCAAACAGACGTGTGCATGTTATATTATTATGTTTACCTAATTAAATTCCTGTCTGTTTTGCAACCCGATTACCGTTGTGCGAAAATAATGATGATCTTGACGTTCTTGAATAAGTTGTCTCGACAGTGACATTTTGAACGGGTCATACTTAGTGCAAATATTTTGTGCCAACGTATTCGACGGATTTGAGCGAAAATCGCGTTCAAACTTTAACAACATTTCTTTTGTAATGACGTCTTCAACAATTTTAAACGTTTCGAATTAATAATTAAATCGCACAATAATGATGACGCATTTACGACAATATTCGTATGTTGATCTCTATATATATATATTGATTATATATAAATTAATGCATCAAATTATTTAAATATAATATGATATAAATATACTACATAAAAAAATCATCTTGACAAATGTTATACTTTTAAATAGTATTAACCATAAATTATTCATATTTTAAAAACAATATCAATATAAATATGAAATTAACTTACCTACATAATAAATACTGGTAAATAGCTAAATACCCAAGTAAATTTGTGGGATAAAACTCAATATATTTTAATTAATTTAATTCAATATTCTTGATACCGTATTATACATTTGTTTTAGAATCGCATAAAGTAAACAATATTGTAATATTTGCTTGATGGGTGATTATTCTCGAAACGTGTGAGTTATTCCACATTTTCAAATTATAAATTCAGTACCTATGTATTTTAGGAACACCGTAAAATATTTTCATTTAGCATTGGTATTTCGTGATAGAATCATTAATGACGGTTAGAAATGATTGATTTTTAATGTTTATACAAGGAAAAATACTTCACTATATTGTAATTAGTCGTAAAAACCAAAATATCACAATATTCCTGATAATTCCCATATACCTACTTAATTATTATTAATTATTATTATTATTAATTTTAGAATAATAATAGTCAAAACTTTTGACAATCAAATTGATATGTTTTGAGTTGGCTATATGGAATATGGAAACTGTTTCATATCATTACAAAGTAGTATGTACAATATTCTACAGTATGTATGTACGATAACCGTATAAGCTATAATTCAAATCAGTGCATATACCTTATAAAAACCATGTTTATGTATTATTATACGACGTACACATCTGAGTCTGAAAATTGCCAAAAAGCAATAACAGGTTGAGAAGAAGAAAATGCAAGGGATATACTTTCATTGAATCACCGGCATCAACTTGGCGGTCTGTGCTTACATTTCAATTATTGTCAGTATTAAGAGTTGGACCGATTAACTATGGTTGCCGGTATTTATCGCTTATGAATATATATTACATAATTTACATTTAATCTACCATAATATTGTGTATAACAGTTTAATAGTCGAAAGTTTACAAAAAGCAAATAAAAATAAATAGACAAACGAGTCCGGGGTGAATAATGTCGATTAACGTACATAGAATCTATGAATTAAAATGACGAAAAACGTCACGTGGTTGATGCGAATGGAATATTAATTAGGAACATAACATAGATCCCGTTAAACAAAACGAAGTCATTCACCCTCCGTTTAAAAACGGTTATTGTTCATATTATTATTATTATTTTTTTTATTTATTGTTTATATAGTTTTTTTTTTATTATTTCATTAATCATTTTTTACATAAACATATCTGTGTGTACATATTACAATAATACAACAGGAAGTTCAGTTGATCCTAACGAATAAAAATAATCGATTCACATATCTGATAAAAAAAAACAAAAAAAAAAAAAACGAACTGCAAAATGAATTATGATTTAAAAAATGCTGCACGTTTTTGGCAATGAAATGCATATTTTCGACATAATACAATATATTACAGCGGACGATATATAATATATTGAAACTTAGGTGCTTGATTTGCTGTATTATTATTGAATTCGATAGTATTATCAATACTATAATCAATAATAATATGACGTATGATATTATACTTACTGAAAACCACTGCGGTGCGACCGCACACGCGGCCGAACACCATTTCCGTGTTCACAGCGTCCGGATTGACGACGATCACTTTCCTCGTGTACAGCAGATACTCCATGACGTGCGTCAGCATGTTGACGTGTTCCCGCGTGCGGAAATAATTTTGGCCGAAACTCGAGCCCAACATCCGTTTCAGCTGCACCAGGGTGACGGTCCGGTTCCTTTTGATCCTGCACAGGACAGCTTCTTTTATTCGGTCGAACTGACTGAGCGAACTCCTAGAGCACGATTCGCGGCGGGCCATCATCGTACGACAACGGGTCGTTTTTCGTATACACGTCCGTGTGGGCACACAGACACACACCCGCGGACGCACGCTTGCACTAGAGATGGAAAATGATTCGTTGGCGAAAGTGCGTGTACGTAACAAAAGTGGACGATCACGGTATCTGGTATATAATACGTCTGCGTGGCGCTACTATTTCAACGAGAAAACCGCTGTCATGGATACACCGCACGTACAACAGGCGCCAGGTCCATTACAGTGTACACAAGCGCGCAAAACGTTTTGCATCGTTGCTGCAGCAATGTTCGGTGAGCGTGTATAATATAATATTATATATTATTATTATAAATGTATCTATATTGGTATGTATAATATTATGTATAGGTTACCGCACACGAACAAATTTGTTTTTTCGCCATTCGTTTTGTGGCCATACATTTTGGTCCGACGGTGCAGTGCCGTGTCACCTATATGTATCGTTCATTGCAATATGGTAAGTAATATCCGGTTATTCATATTGTATTAAAAATTATCTGTAACACGAAATAACTGCCACAAGTGTAATAATACATAATCGGTGTTTGATTGTTTTTAAAACGTGTCCTGAAGTGTAAAATAACTTGATGTAATTATGAAACCCACGCATAGCCGTCGTCGTTTACGGCTTTAACTTATACTAATTTTTTTTTTCATAACAATACATGCGCCACACTGGTCACATATTTTTTCAGACACAATATATACAGTCCCGTGTGGATGAAGTCATATAGGTGTGAACATTCCGGATGCAAAAATATATTGTATGTAACACTACGGTACGGATTTTGAACCCGCAGCCCTACGCTCCTACGTGCAATCTCTGGGCGGCCACCGCGTCTTTTCACACATTTCACACATGTATTTTATGTATAGTAGATGGTATGCGCGTTGTGCGATTGAGGAGAGACAAAACATACCGCGTGAGATCGAAAAAAAGCTACAACAGAAAGGCGGAGAAAGTGGTAGCGGTAGGTATACTCTCCGAACGATACGAACACGCATTGGCGAAAAATGGAAAACATTTGATCGAGTTGCGGCAATAGCGGCAAAAAATATTTTTAATAATATATATTGTAATATACTAATATGCACTTGTGCGAGAGTGTTGCAGCAGAAGATGAAAAAAATAGTGCAACTACGTTTGCAGATGTGCGTTTGGTGTGGGCCTGATGATAATATTATAATAATTATGACTATGGAAAAAGACTACATAATATGGGTTCTGGTATTGAATGTATATAATGCATTATTATGCGTATGTGTGAACGACAAATAAATAACAATAATCGCCGGCGTGTGGGGCCTAATAATTTCTATTTATTTTTTTCCGATATATAATATATACGCTCTGCAGATTGAATCGATAATTCCATATGATGTACACGTCACCCGGAATAATTTATACTTACAACTGTGTCCGATAAATACGTAAGAGCGCATTATATACTATACTTATACGTTTAATGTTTGTACATTGTACGCGCTAGTAACAAACCTAACCGTACATACCGCGATCTGACAGGGGGTGTGACCGCATTATAATCCTTGGTGTTCACTGCTATCCACGAACCCACCAACGTAGCCCGATCGTTAATTAGTATACATGTACGTTTTTAAATATAATTATACGTATACTGGGCACGTATATTATACTTATCATGGACAGCGTCGAAGGGAAAATTGATGTTTATTAAAAAACACCTAAATAATGTATACAAGAGGACACAAGTCGTCGTGGAGATTATAAAATAATAATATTATCATTGTGATGTGGTGTGGCCGAACGATCTGCTGCAGTCGCTTTCAGTGTTATGGTTAATATATAATATGATTATCCGTCCGGCGTTGCTAACAGTCGGATGGGTGACCATACGATATCGTGGCGTTGCCCATGTGCTCACACATAAACTACACACGCGTTTAATCCCCTACAACTTCTCTACCCTAAAAAAAAGCTATAAATCAAAAAAAAAGGGCGGAGGACTGATGGCTACTATTGCCAAAGCCCTCCTTGGAAAATGGATTCAAAATTTCAAAATTTCAAAAAAAAAAATGTTATTAGGTATTATTGTGAGTTGTTAGTGACAGATTGCCGAGCGTTTAATTTACAATACATTGTGTAACGAACTGACTCAATCGGATAACTGATAAACCATAATATTGTTGTTGTATGATGCGTCATATTATTATTATGCATTTAGTTAGCCGTTTCGCTGTACGATTCGAGCGGATCTTCAACTTTTACATATTATAATTATTTGTACACGCGTTTAACGCCAAAAATCTATTACCGCTATTTAGTTTTTTTTTTTTTATAAAAATATTCTTGTATATTTGGACCACGGGTTTCGTCGCACATTACGAATCTCGGAACATCAGATTGGTATAATAATATTTTGTGAGATAACATGACTGTTTCACTTAAAAATTAAGTTCGCGTAACATGTATATCTAACTATATATGTATTGGGTCAATGAATATATAAAACTATGTCCCTTCTACTTACTAAGGCATTTGTATAACACTCTGATTTAGTCAACAGTTTAATCGAATAGTCTCTTAAATTTCGAAATATTATACAATATAAACAATATAATGTTGGAACTATATCAGATGAAATTTTTTTTTTTTTTTAAATGTGAAAGTACCTAGTAACATATTTACCAATGAAACCATACTAAATATGTATGCAAGTATGCAAGCAACTTGCGAGTATAATATAATAATATTGTGTGGTTTCGTTGTTTCATTGTAGTGTATATTGTGTTTAGAAATTACGAGTCCAGAGCCTTATTTATACTAATAAAAAGCCATTCAATAATATTTACCTAATCCCTTGAGATATTCATACAAATATTGTATGTGTGTGAGAGTTAAGATTGTGTGTTGACATTTAAGTGTTTTGACGACTGAAATTAAAGCAAAACCAAATAAAAAAAAACCAACAAGCAAATTATTTATGCGGAATAACTTAATTCTCATTGGACTCATCATTGCAACCTTTGGGTACCGAGGATAATGTGGTGCAAATCATTGAATATTGAGGTAAAGTGATTTATTCAAGAGTATAACATCAATGAACGGCCGATAAACTTGAATAATATAATATGTTATCCGGAAGAACTCGAAACTCGAAAGTGTATTGAAAGTGTTACCAAAAGTGATTAGTGATTACCATCTATTTTGTTTTAGCTTTTCCGTTCCGCGTTCGGCTAAACCGTGTGACCTCATTACCCCGTCTTATTAATACATTTTTTTTTCTTTTAAGTAGATAAACCGAAATAAATGAAACCCAACACAAAGGTTTGACTGAAGTGGCAAACGCCCAGAATTTGAGTAGCATTTTAAATGATAGGGGACATGTTACACACACGGCAGGGGTTCGAACAATCGATAAACATATAGTAAACCCTTCATACGATTGTCTTTGAGGCTCTTGTTATGTATTTTTAGCCATCCGCAATAAATTAACACATAACAAGTAACAAATAGAAAAAACAGCCTCAGGGAAGCTTTGTGGCGTAATAGTTTACTAAACGCGCGAGTATAATCATTATATTATATTGTTCCTATACGTTCAAAACGATTCTGGCTCTTAGAGAATACCTTTTTTTTAACTATACTTATTGGATATAATTGATATTATTTTAAGAGTATAAACTATATGTTTATATGTGCGATTTATAGTTCTGTTTCTCACGGAAAGTCCTACGGTGAAACAAACCAATGGACATCTGAACGACAATGCGACACGGAGAAGAGACAACAAGTATTAAGCAATTGTTTATAACAGTGCGCATATAATAAATAATACTAGATCAGTGGTGGGGCCGGTATACTTAAGGGGAGGGGCATATCCATTTCTATAGATATTTTTCTCACTTCACTCGTCACAAATGCAACTACAGTGTTTCATTTTTACATTTATTCAAAGAGAATAATAAATTAATAATTATTCTGACTTCTGAGCTCGAGTTTATCATGGTTTTATTTATTAATGTTGAATATAAGTGAAGAGAAAACATTAAATATATACAGCGGAACTACAAAAAAAAAAATGTTCTATTCAATATACATAAATTTTTTGATTTGTCTAAATTAGATTGAAAATTGAATATTATTTTTACTTCCAAAATTAACGAATCAGACTTATAAAATCCTAAAGATTTTCAAAATACGTATTACCTTGACGTACGAATAAACAACAAGCACAATACTGAAAATCTCAAGTAATCAACATATTAGCAATATTAATTAGAGTTGGTACAATTTAAAATCGTTGTAACAACAAAAACGAAATTATAGATTAGGTAATATACGGCCCATCGTTGGTAGTTGGTATAACCTAAGCCAGTCTTAAAATATATTGATGTATTAATAATAATTTTTCTAAATAGTACATCGTACATAAATGCAATAATTTAATATATTTTTCAGATGCTAAGACTCGATTAAATTGCAAATAATGTCTACAATTCTATATAGAGTTTAAAAATTGACATTGCTATATCGCTAGAATTAATAGTTATCTATTTAAAGTTTGCAAAACAATACTTAGTTATTTTTTACATAATCAATTATGACTAAAATCTGGGATTTGAACGAAACTGATTTAATGAAACGATACGTCTCACCGAAAAACGAAATTAATGACGTTAAATGATTATTATTATTTAATCTATGCGACGTGAACAAATCATCAATTATTATTACTAATAGCAACATTGTGTTTGGTAATTTGGTATCGTACATTTAATCGATAAATAAAAGAAGGTCACCAGTCGATAAATATATTGTATAATAAGTAATAACCTCACTGGACTGTACTTGAACGGGTCATATTATACACGTATTCAACTTTCAACATAACCATTATACAGGACACGGACACACACGCAATGTGACATAATGTAAATGTATAATATATAATATACGTAACATCATAATAAAACACCTTGTCTCAAATTTATGGACAGTTTACTGAGCGCGGTGTGGTTATTTATTACCATTTTTACAATAGTTCATATCAGTCATTAACGCGTTCATTAGAGAACAATAATTAAATACAACGACAAGAGTGTTTGAATGGAAACGCAGAGATAATAAAAAAATAAAAATTTAAAAAACCCAACTCACAACACGTCTCCGTGCTCTATAATCTTGTACGTGCTAAATTAAAATACAATGGCTCAACAGAAATAAATTCATGTGCGCCAGCACACACACACACACACACACACATACATACCTACACACCTATATACACCCATTATAAACGTTCACACCAATTAATTAATATCATTAATAATCTCTTTTAATCTTCATCGGCCGCTCTCCGTTTACAGGTCCTCGTTGGCGAGAGGGGTTGTCGGAGATCCGCGAGAAAAGCGGAAAAAGGAGGACTGAATTGTGGCGTGAAACGTTTTGTATTCCAACCTGGCGCCTCCGCGTAGGTATATCTGCGACGAAGTCGAATGATCGCACTGGAGAAAATAGAATTGTGTACACGAATAATAAACACCAGAGTATAATGCTATACGACAAACTCATTAGTTGTAATAAGTTTATTGTACGAGTATAACTATCGCACAGTCAAGTTGCATCAGTTGCGGTAACTTTCTAGAAAATGTAAAAATTCCGAGCCGTGTAATGCATACAAAAATTACTAATGAATTATTATCATAATATTATGGGTGCAATTTCAAGTGTAATAATATTTCTAAATAATCGCATTAAAATAATTTTATTCGAGAAAGAATTTTGAACCAAAGAAAATTAAAAATAAGTGAATCGTAATCTACTTGTAAACCAAGCACACTTTTAGAATTAGTAGTGCACATTTTAAACGTCGTAGTGCGCACGAAACAAACAAGAAGCACTTTATGTTAACATTTTTACACACATTGTATATACCTGTATTGTATTTACCTGTAAATAGTGTTTAGACACCGTGTAAGTATAGTATACCACTGATGATTACAGTACTCTTTTTTAATAGTAAGTCGATAAGAAAACGTATGGATATATATATATATATGTATGTATGTATATATATATATATATATATATATACTTGGTGAGTTCCTATAATATATTTGCGATCGTTTTATATAAATTCGCACGGAACTCATTATTGTGTGTATCTAACACTATACATAACGCATATATGCAACATTTGAAGTCCTTAAGATACACAATAATTGTCGTGTGATACACACACAAACACACTCGTGAATGCACAACACTGCAATATATATCAACACGAGTTAACAAAATACAAGTTTTAAAACGTCCGAATCGTATTTCCCACGTTTCTTCACCAGCCAATTGCGAGTGATGGCTGCAACGTGCTGCAGTATACGCACGAACATTTGTATTGAATCGAAAAATAATAACCAAACATAATATGTGCACGTATATATATATATATATATATGTGTGTGTGTATGTGTGTGTGTGTGTGTATAATAACATATTATACTACATTCGGTAATAACAATAATAATAAACCATGATAAATAATAAATAAACCACTCAAAAGTAACCCACAGCGCCGCGAACATATAGAATTTGTCCAACACTCCAGAGGACAAAAATGATCGCGTCTGACCTGTTGTATATACATACATGCAGACACCCCCTGCTGACGTCTACAAGTTTTCTGTGCGTATATGCGTGCTGTAGTGCACGCGTGTGCACCGCGTGTGTGTGTGTACGTATATTACAATATAAGTAACACTGTGAACGTATTGTGAACGAAATACATTTTTTTTTATATATCTTTTCCAAGTGTACGCGATACGTTTAAAACGCGCTGCGCAAATAAAAGGGTAGTGAAATGAAACCGTAACAATGAAACGCACGTAAATGATGGTCGTTCTACAGCATATTACACCGGTGTACGTCATCGTATAGAGATAGTCTATTACATGTAAATGCATATAGCGCGGTAGACGAAACGTTTGTTTGTTTCGACATTGATGTTCAGGGTTATTCGATGACATCGGCGGGTGTGCTCTGCGACAACCGCGTAGATCGAAATAATGTGAAAAAAAGGAAAACAAACGTCGATATTCATGCGTTCTGCGTGAGCACGAGTGAGTAAATAACAAATTCTCTTGCAAATGAAATAATTTGCAGTATGATAATAATTGCGATATATAATTATTATATTTTGTACGTCATTTGAGTGTCGACTAATCGTATGTAAGTATATAAGAACGACGGAGTGAACAATCTAAAAGAAAATAAGAAATATATTCAATCATAATATATATATATATATATATATATATATACCATGTATTGTAAGATAATCACGTTTATAAATAATACTGATTAATATGCGTCGTAATAGGAAAAACAATAAATGTGAAACATCGCGTGCTTATACACTTCCTATGGAAGAATAAAAACTACAGCCACGGAAAACACGCTGCACATATGATTTAATGAAAAATATACCACATGTATCTCCATCGACCGACGTTTAATAAGTATTCGTGAAAGCATGTATACAGTACTACAGTCTACAGTACTACGTATATAGGATGGTTTTGACAAAGACCGCATGAGAATCGAACTAATATTGATTGAAAATTACATAGCTATTAAAATTAGAACAGTCCCCGCGTTACGTCAGTCCAGTGGTCAGGATTATATTATAATAATTGGCATAATACATATTCGTAATAACAATCGACATTTCAGATGACAGTGATTAATATAGTGCTGTAATACAACACCAATATATAAGTGAATCAGTGAGTAGAAGAACAGTGATCTAGTACGAAAAATACAATTTGAGATAATCAAGTTTAAAGTTTGTTAACAAGTACTGTTTTCTGTTCATCAAAATTATAAATATGCGGGTTACAAGTGAAAAAAGGCTGAATTTATTAGTACTGTTCTTGCACTCGCTATTTAGATTTACATTAGTAGAAAAAAAAAAAAATGAAACATCGTATTTTGAACTAGTACAGTTCTTCGCCATTCACCAACTCAAGTGCATTGTCAGTACGTGTAATAGGTAAATAATATTATAAACTGTATATAACAACGGTAGCGTGTACGGTATCCTGATATAGTGTTCGTTGTACGTTGTTGTATACGCTTTGCATACTCCATCCGCTTTCGATACTATGCTGTAAAACAGTAAAAACGATCAATCAACTGATCAAAACACAAACATTGACAGTCCACCGTGATTTCTGCTCGCATTGTGACGGTGCATTGTATGCAATTCAGATGCAACGATGTACGCCTACGTCGCCGTAGGTTCCTTCACCTTAGCAAAACTACACCAAGTACACGGAAGTGCACTATATATTTTCCTTATAACATTTTACAAATAATACAAAGTAAATAATGTCGTTATATCGTATAGCGACGTATAGCGTCACTCGTATGATCGCGACGAAAAGTATTTAACGAGATGTGTACACCCACATGACGTGTGGCCGTGTCATTTCATTGTGTGTCAAAAAAAAATCACAGTGTTACATAATTATATTGTATTCGATTCATAACTACGAGAGGTATAGATAAAAGCGAAAAAAAATGGAAAACAAAATCTAAGTGTCTAATAAGAGTTTTTGTCGTGTGCATTTAAATACTTGTACCAACGTTTTTATTTTTTTTTTTTTAGTGTGGAATAGTTTAATGATTTATATTTTTTAATAGTTATATTAGTATTAGTGATAGGCACTATACTTTCCAATTCACTGCCTCCTTCCTCCATCCTAATTATTTATAAAACATATTAAATGTACAATTTGTTATGTTATAATGTTATATAAAAAAGATACATTGTTAATGAACATTAAACTATTTTTTGCATTTTACAAATTAATTATACTTAAAGCTTTAAAAATTGTCTTTTACTTTTTTCCTCAACAAATGCATCAGTTAAATCATCGCAATTTAAAGCAGTATAACATAGTAGGTATACATGTAGCTGTTTAATTTCGAACGAACGAAAAATTAGTTAAGTTTGATTTCATCAAAATAAAGAATACTTTTTGTTAATTTTGTGAGAAAAAAAAATCGTTAACCTTTGCCGCCCTCCAATGACGCCGCTCTAGGCCCCGGCCTACAGGGCCTGTGTCTAAATACGCCGCTGAATATAATAATATAATTTACATTTTATACAATTAGCAACGTGATCTCGTAGCGATTTACGACGTCCAACGACGTTGTTGGTCCCATGTGAATCCGTTTAACGCTAATAGATCGCGTCACTAATACCGCGGTACCCGCCCAACGAACGCTGTTCATCGTGTCTGGCGTTTTCGCCCCCCGTTAATAATATTATTACGTTTTGTTCCGAATGAACAATCATTTCAGTCCGCAATCGCCGCGGCTGTTGAAACATTTTCGTCGAAACGGCTTCGTGTTTTCTTACTGAGTTGGAGGTCGTTTACCATATTGTCACGCGGTCGGTTCGTAAGCATCGCGCGACCACTCAATACATTCTTTCGATGGCGCCAATACCAACGGCGACGGCGCGGCGGATTGCGCTAATGGCACCGATTTTAGGGCGATATTAGTCCGTATTGACAAATAATTCAAAGAAATAATACCCACTGTTGCCGTATCACGCACATCATTATAAGGCATTACATACCTACCGATCAGGCAGTCAAATAGAAATTTTTTTTTAGAGAAAAAGGGCGAAGTTACCAAGGTCCGGTGTGATTCCACGGTAGAGTGATTACTTAAAGGGAGATGGGTGAATAATATCGCCGTATTGGTTTTTTGAATTTGAAACCAATGTATATGGTTTCAATGTATATGGTACAATTGATTTCGAAAAAAAAACAAACCATTCCGAATGAAAGAGTATGGTGGATCAGTTTATAATAAAAATATAATACAAGTATACCCAGTAATTAATGTTTCCAGTCACTGTGACAAACAAAATAACAATCAAATAATTAACCATATCCTTGTCTAATTGTTGCTATTTTCTCTCCTGTGTTTCTCAAATTGTAATATTCTCTACAATCTCAACTTATTTAAAAAAATAAAATAACGTTAAAAATGCATGTCATCCGCACAGATAATATTATTCCCTTTAAGTTTGATAATGGGCATTATTTACTCTAATATTGAAGCCAAAATAATAACAACACAAAATCGGAGAGTTTCTCCTTGTTTTAAAGAGAAAAGTATTCTGCTTGCTTCTTTGTCTTGATAGAACATATTAAGTATACCACTGCTGGGGGGGAGGTGTTACTACACCTGTAACACCCCCCTCTCCCTGGCTACGCGCCAGCGTCTTCTTAATAGTACTGTAAGTATTTGTATATTGTTATCATTATAATTTAAACAATTTTTATTTGAATTTTTCCACGAAAGTTTGATAATTTTATTGGCAATAATGTGTTCCTAATTGAGAGGAAATTAAATAATATCTCTAGCAATTTACGAATATTTTTTTGACCTACGCAAATTTATTTACCTACTCGTTTATTTTAACCGCACAAACTGACCACGTGAAACAGAAATCCCCACACCCCATTTGCCATTTAACACACTTAACATATTAGTTAATGCTGTATAATATTATTTAAGGAGTGATGTACGATGTAATTTTTGTAATCTACATATAATATGAGTACATGTTGTACATGGATAAAATAATTATTTTGTCTGTTTTTATACGAGTCTTCAAATATGCCATATTTGTAATAAATTTTGGTCTCAGTGGTTCAACGTTTCTGTTCCGTAGTTCCGTTATCGTAAAATATTGTAATATCTGTAATTTGCCGTCACACGTCTTACCATACGATACCGATTTTAAGTTCAAATTAATTTTAAATATAGCGTTAAGTATATACAATTTTGTGTTGGTAAGAAAAAGAAAAATGTTTCATTCACGTGTCCACAGACTCCTGAACTCCGTATGTATTAATTCACATTTTCAATCGGGATCTACAGACAGTACCTACCTGTATTACATCGATGAATATTCGAAAAAATATAATCATATCTATGTTCTAGCTTATAAATATAAATATTATAAGTATTATATCATTTTTATATGTAACATAATTATTTAAAACTACTGAAGTTTTAATTACTACTAGTAAGTTCTATTGGAAAGTGCACTCACAAATGAATTGTTATACACAAATATTTATGAATCATATTGTCTTCGTTCTTTATAAAAGTTTTAATACTTATTAAGTTTTGCAAATGCTGTTTGTATCGAATAAAATGTAAAATCATGTAAAAACCGATGGCAGCAGCAATATAAATTTTACATACAAATTCCGAAATCGTATACTCCGCGATCTGTACAAGTTTGTTGTATAAAGTTGATTGATTGTAGACAGGTATCATTGCATGCAAAAAACGATTCTGAACGGAGATGCTATGTTGGTTATAGAATGTTTATGGTATTTATAATATATTATGTTCTATTTAAATAGTAATATTATGTGAATATTTGATATTAAAGGCTTTTAAAAATTAATTTTCCATATGTATTTCAACTGGTTATGAATGACAGTAAGAACAACTTATTTGGAATCTTTTAATACATTTTCAAGGGCTGTCATAGAGTATGCGGTCTACCAGTAAATTTACGAATATAGTATGCGGTCTACCGGCGATTTAAGAATATAGTATGCGGTCTACCGCGAATAAATAAATTAAAAATATCATAATATTATAGTATAATTATTGTAGTAGTAATGTCTAGTAAAAAATTAATAATTAAAAATTTGTTAGTCAAAAAAATTGTTGTCAATGAAGATAAATAAATATAATATAATACGTTATACAAAAACTTCCGCCATATCTCTTAAAAATTCATTAAATAAATCTGATTATTGAATAAAAATCTTTTGCCATCATATTGGGTGTATAAAATATGGTGTTAAAATGTGGGGTCGCTCAATAAATGATATACTGAGCTATTGAGCCAATACTTTTACGAAATTCAACATTTTGTAAAAGTATTGTTGTCTGTGTATAATGCAATTAAGACAGCAGTATGCAGTGTGTAAAACCGCAAGTAGACCGCATCCTACAGCGGCCGGTAGAACGCATTTGCTGGTGGACCGTATACTATATGATAGCCTTTTCAAGTATCTTGTTCCAGTGGAATTTTTTTTATCAACACTTTAAAAAAATCAAATATTCCAAAACTTATAAATTGCTTAAAAATCAGTATATTATTTTGAAAAAATAATTACTTTACTAATACCAACCTTGTGTTCAAATTTTGAACCTTAAGTTTATATATATACAAACAATTATATGAATTTTCAACTACAAAATAACTTGCAAATTTACTATCGTGATTTTGACATATTTCATACAAATTTGAAATTTATGGGCTTATAAAGAAATCGAAGCATTGTTACCGTTCAAAAATATTTCGTGATACACAATAAAAATGAAAAAAAAACTACCATTGTGAAATAATTATATTCATCACTTCGATCAGAAATTAAAATGAAAACTCAAATCAATCTTGTAATTATTATAAATATTATACATTTATGCTTTTAAAAAACGATATGAGATGAGTCACTAATTGTGTGTTTTAATTTTGTATTAGTGATAAGATAAACGAAATAAACACACACACACACACACACGCGCGCGCACACACACACACACAAACACACATACACACACACACACACACACATATACATACATACATACATATGCGCGTGCGCGTACATTTCGACTTCACGTGTTATATATCACAGTATATGTACCAGGACCATATGTTCGATAAAAATCAACAGGTTTTTTTTCCAAAAACGTGTGGGGGTAATATGGGCGGCATACAATAATCTTCCGAAGCAATATGACGCTGCCCATTATACTGCTTCTACCGTCCGAGTGTCAACTTCAAGATTCTACGTACCGGGTATTAAATTATTCTTGTCTTTTTCTATTTACCGTAAATACCGGAATAAAAATGTGTAGACAGAAATCGCCCGATTGGAGAGACGACGTTTATTACAGACAAATCGAAGAAAGAACAAATAACACTGGTAAGTTTTTTATAAAATTAAAAAATTTCGTAATTTTGCTTAAACATTAAAATACACATTGCTTGGAAATGCCGCTTGGATTGATATCGAATAATATTATATATGTTTGCGGTGGATC
Organism: Chaitophorus viminalis; assembly: GCA_025469195.1. Taxonomy (NCBI): domain Eukaryota; kingdom Metazoa; phylum Arthropoda; class Insecta; order Hemiptera; family Aphididae; genus Chaitophorus; species Chaitophorus viminalis. Next base: position 94,313 of record JAIPRK010000284.1, read on the forward strand.
TTTTTCAGAGATAGAGATTCAAAATGTTTTAAGTTATTTCGTACATCGGTATAGGACTTTGGAAAGACAGGGCCAGGCACCCCAGATGACCTTAACAGAATGGACAGTAGACAGAATCATGGATGAGTTTCGTTTCACCCGTGAGGAAGTGGCAGAACATTTCAGGCTCTAAGAAGAACTTTAACTCTGCTGTTGACTGCAACGATCAATATTATCAGTAATATTGTTATTACTTGTAATTATTATACATCGTCAAATACAAGTCTTAATATCGAATAATTTATATATGATTTCTATATTTTTACTTTCATACTCACATTCCTCTCTCTGTTTTTTAATGTCATGAATAAAATGCGGTAGAGCCAACAGGCTTGTCAAACACTAGGTCACCATATGATCATTGGACTAGAATAAAGGGATACATTTATAATATTAATGTATGTTATTCGAAAATACTGAGTACAATTTATTTATTTTATTCATTATTATAAGTGTAAAGTTGACGCTTTTATAAGATGGGCATGTACTGTTTTAACATTCGATTTTTACTCGAATATCACTACAACAAAATATGGAGTTTACATTTTTTATCAAAAGCTAATGATTTTCGTTCTGCTTTAATGACAGCAACTAAAATTATTTATGATAAATGCCACCTATGATTTGCACCGTGTTCATATGTTTAGTCGCTATATTATAGTTTTGGACGAAAATGTCAAATCGCTGTGGGAGATTATATGGTACCATAAACTATTTGATTTAGGTTTATCGACGTGTCCCGCCTGAGGATGACAATACACTTTTGTTAACAATTCCAATGGTCACTATATGAGGTAAACCGTAAGTAAATATCTAAATGTACCTTTTACATACTATTGATAATGCTATACAAAGTTTATTATATATCGCCGTCCTTTTCAATATATTGTAAATGGGTAGTTTTCGTGGAAACCACTTCTACATGTGTGGTCGACAGTACGGATTTCATAATAATAATAATAATATATATATATATATATATATATAGTACACAGGCTACTAATGTATTTGAGATACTTCACGTGTGATAAAATTATGTTTTTATTTAATCGAAATAATCATAATGTGCAATCTTTCATATTCGTATCAATTCGAATGTGGATATTGCTGGAGTTTTTATATCTTAAACCATCAAAAAGATCTAGTTTTCAATTACTCAAATCGTTTGGTTTCTATAATGTTATCAATGATAACTTTTTATAAACTAATATCACGAACGAATCTTATATTAATCAGATGATTTTATTTTTGAGTTTTTGAAATCGAATTACATTATGACTGCAGTTGAGGAAACTGGAAATACAAAAGTGCTATTTGCTTTATAATATCATTTTGTTAATTCGTTTTTTATTCATTTCAATTTGTATATAAAAGCGATGTTGCAGCCGCCTCCTTATCCTCAGTACACCGACCGGCACCACGTCGCGGTGTTCAAAATGCATCGCACTGAGAAGGGATGGCGCACAGCCGCGTTAAAAAAAGACCGGTTTATCGACATCTACAATGCATTCCGTTTCAATGAAAAACGATTGTAATTCTTTTCAATGCTACGGGGGTGTGTAGTTTTTATTATTATTTATTTTTTTTTCGTGCAAGATTATTTTTTTTTCGCACACCTTCGATATAATTCAGAGTTAAAATTATATGTACATACAGACGTTGTTGACCAAATTTCTTCACAATTTATTATTTCACACTTAATGTCGTGTTAATAAAAACCCGCGGAGGAGAGCTGCTGATCAAAATTGTTACAAATTTGATAAATCCTTTATTCATTTTATATATTTAATTGTGTATATAAGTACATTATTACATATTTGCAAAAAAAATATACCACGTATACTTATGAGTTCACATAACAACATTTGTTTTCAATGTATTCGACGAAGAATATGATATAGAATAATTATTAAACGGATTTTCTTTTATTTACTCTTCCATTTCTGTATATTATCAGATTTACTAATTATACACTTATTAACAAGAATCTAGATAGTAACAAAATAAAAATAATTTAAATATAAAAAATAAAAATAAGTAATATAGTCTTTAGTAGTAATTACTACTCAATAGTCATGTTTGTTTTCATTATTTTAATATGATTTCTTAAGAAAGCGTTTGATATTTATTAGTAAACATTATTTCTTGTGGTAATGGTAATCCAATATTTTAAATTTTAATGATTCAATGAGACTGCTACCACATGGCTCCTCTGAATTAGGTTTTAGATTCTGAACGGAGTGATGGAATCTATTGGTTTTACAATAATGTGTGTTTTATTTTTATTAATTTTTTAATTTATTTTTATTTTGTGTCTGATGACACTTTATTGGCAGTAAAAAGAGTAAAGTATTTCATTGACTTGCGCACGTACTCTTGGATTCCGTATGTATTAATTCATGTTTTCAATCGAAACCTCTTGTACCTACTTAGCTCTTGTACTTACCTTTTGTCTTAGGTCTGTGTAAAGGTTTTCATATTTACGTTTTGCACATGCTGATCGTATCAAATAAAATAATATAAAGTCACGTTACAATGTAATACACAGCATTACCATGCATATCGTAATCAACAGTTATGGTAAATATCAATAGTGGCAGCGATAGTAGTATTAGTATACTAATATTACGTTAAGAGAGAAAAAGGTAATCTCATATCATTCATGTTTCATGTATCTATTATACATATTAAACATTTATATAAATATTCAAAAAACGATATGAAATGAGTCACTCATTGCGAGTTGGATATTAATTTTTTACCGGTGTTAAAGTAAACGGAATAACACACACGCACATAACATACACACACACACACACGCGCAAAATACACGCATACAAATATACGCTCACAAACACTCACTCACACACACACACACACACACACACATACTCACACGCATGCACGCACGCACGCACGCACTCATGCACACACGCACGCACGCACGCACGCACGCACGCACGCACGCACGCACGCACGCACGCACTCATGCACGCACGCACGCACGCACATACGCACGCACGCACATAACGCTCCGGCAATAGGTAACAACTGATTTTTTTTTTTTCAGTAACGTGTGGGGGGGTGATTCTGGTCGAGCACAATAATCTGATGTCGTCTAGTATCCGCTTACACCGCCCGAGTGTCAACATCAAAATTGAACGTATCTGCTGTGGAATTATTCTTGCCCTTTGCTACAGTTTCGAATAACGAAATGTGCAAATCGAAATCAACTAAAAATAACGAGGACCAGCCGAGGAACATGAATAGAGAAAGGGATGAGATGTTGGTGATTTTAATTGGTAAGTTTTTTATTAATTATTAAATATATATATATAAAAAAAATTGTTTCGTAACATTTTGCTTTGAAACATCGTATGGATAGATATCGTATAATATTAAATATGTTTTGCGGTTGATCTTTCGTTTCTAGTGCGTACTATGATTCGAGATATTCGTTCAAGTTACTCGCAACAATTCAGGCAAATTATGGGAGAGAACTACGAACCGGGAACGGAGGAGGAACAAAGATGGAGTTTAGAACAACTGCTTTCAGATGACACGTTACTTCGGCAAGTGGTTGATCATTATTTTCCATTAATTGACGAACTTACAAAGGACGTGGACGACCTCAACATCGAATAGTATCATTAATTTTGTTGTAACTAAGCCTCGGATTTGTATGTAAATACATATTTTTATTCGTATATTTTTACTTTTATACTCACATACCTATCTGTGTGCTAATGCCTAATTAATTTAACGCGGTACTGTATGTTAAACGTCTGGCCATTACAAGATGATTGAATACATAAAATAAAACGGTAAAATGTAAATTGTTGTTAAATGATATTCAAAATCAATAATTATTTTTAATTTCTCGTAGTTTCAAATATATAATAAGGTACCCATATCTAACGAATAAAAAATATATTAAAAAGTATTTCCGAGTAACGGTTTCTTTTCGAGTGCTTACCCCCCTATGTGTAGATGTAGTTTTCGATATTGTTTTCGGCTTAGCCTTTGATACTCGTATGCCCAGAATAAAAAGAAGCGTTCGAATACGGATGATTCCCATGGGACCTAAGTAAATACACCGTTACAGGTAATACGAACACTTTATAGATATATTTCCTACAGTACTATATAGTAGTTAAGTGTGTGCTAAAAAAATGAAAAATATAAAATTCACAACTCAAAATGGTCCTTTAAATTATTGTTTTTAAATCTAGTAAAAATACTGACAGGATGAATTATATATATTATTAATTATTATAAATGTAACGTCAATGCTTTAATTAGATAGGTCTACATGGTTTAACATTCGATATTTACTCGATTTATCAGTACAATAAAATAAGGAGTGTATAGTTTTTATCAAAAACTAATGATTTCCGTTCTGCTTTAACGACGGCAATTAAAATGTGTTTAATGTAAAATATCAAGATGATATTTATTATGTTTATAATATGTTCAATTGCTATATTATAATTTTAAACGTCGAAGCGTTGTAGGAGATTATACGAGACCAAAAAATATTTGATTTATGTATATCGACGCGTCTCGCGTGATGATGATAATGCGCTTTTGTTGACAATGACATCGGTCATTTGGACATATGTTACATATTGACCTTGCTATTTATCGTTTTATGAATGTTTAGTTTCTATAGAAACTACTTCTACACGTGTGCCCGACAGTATGGAATATATGTATTATATATATACATATATACATGGTACACAGGCTATTGATGTAATTATATTTTTTGGATATTGCAGCAGATTTTTGTCAAAAGAACTGAGTTAAATTTGACCTTACATTATTCAAAATCCAATATTTTTATTTATTTGAACCCATTGGTTTGCATAATGTTATAATTTTTTGAACTAATAAATGATCAGTTCTAACTAATAGACTTTATAAACGTGAAGATAATAATGTTTTTCATTGACTGTAAACATATTTTTCAAATAGCATTTACTCAAACAAGTATTATACATATTTTAATCAGATATTTTTTTTTGTTGTTGAATTTTTGAAATCAAATTTTATTATGACCATGGTCATGGAAATACAAAAATATTATTTGGTTTGTAATATTATTTTGTTCAAACGTTTTATATTCATTTAAAATTGTGTATAAAAGCGATGTTGCAGCTGCCTCTTTTACCCCCCTGACAATACGTCGACCACCGCCATCACGACGCGGTATCCCGTCCGCCCCGCCCATCATAACGAGGGATCACGTAGGCACCCAGCCCCGTTAAATTATACCGGTTTTTCAACATCTTCGGTACATTCCATTTCAACGCCACCCGATTGTTATCGTTAAGGGTTCTTCTCCATTCCACACGCCTGTGTAGTTTTCAATATATTATATTTTTTCTTGTTCCAGAACATTTTTTTTTTCACCGTCGCACGTCTTCCTGTCGATATTGATTCAACGTTAAAATTAACCGTTTATAGCGATGTCGACCTATGTAAGTTGTTCGTCTAACAATTTGTGTCGTATTATGTTCCAATGAGAACTCACAAAAACCGAATTATTATAAAATTGTTAAAACATTTCATAAATCATTTAAACATTTGTTTATTTATTTTTATTTTCTTCATATAGGTATTTCGTATTTGTATTTATACATTAATACGGTACGTGTAATAACGATTTCACATGACAATAAGTGTATAGAGTATATAGAGTTATATAGAGTATAGACTAATTAATTGGCTTTTTTTTTATTCACCGTCTAATTTCATGTACCATCACCTAACATGGATTGTATAAAATTATAAAAAATTTCTAGTATAAAATAAAAATAAATAATATACAGTAGTTATTACTCATTAGTCATTTATCTTAATTATTTAAATATGATGTGTTAAATAATTTATGATAATCATCAGTTAATATTTTTTCTATAATATCAATAATACAATGTTTTAAATAGTAATGAATGAATTAGGTTTTTTTTTGATTAATAATACCGTATAACACTATATAATCTCGTAAAAGCAATAATCATATTGAAAAATAATATGTTATTGTAGAAGAAAACTAACTTAATATTAATGCTTATAAACTAATAATTAATATAATAACTATATAATCGAATATTGTTTATTTTGTTTTTTGATTTATTGTAGAATATTTTCAGTTAACATATCTATTTAAAATAGACTATAATGATGACCGTGTATAATATATTGATATTGAATAATATGTGTAACAATATACATATACATGGTTATCAGCAGTAGTTTAGCGCAGGTGTCTCCAACCTACTAATTACCCGCTAATCCTTTGCGTATAACTTGGTGGCCCTAGAGCTGCTAAAAACACGGAGGCTCTTTTTAACACAAAAATTAAATATTGTAGGTAGCACAATAAATATCAATCATGAGAGAGTAATTTCAGGAGCTAAAAAATTATTATCATATTATTATATATGTTACATACATAGTCCGGAATTCGCGATTTATGTAGACATTGCAAATTGTTCAAGTTTTTTGTACAAATTCGCAATGTGTACAACAATCACTGTACAAACCAAATGACGTAAAAACATATTGTTATACAAATCTCATTTTAATCATAGTTACACACAGTTTTGCACATAAAATAAATTACAAAGTATAACATTTTAGTATACAAACTGCAAAATAATTTTAAGTATTAATTTATTTACTAAAAAAAAAAAATATTAAAACATTTGTGATATAATAATAACATTTTGTTTTCAAGTATTTATTATTTATTTTGGCAATCAAATTAATTATGACAGCGACAGTTGCATATAACATTTTTCTATTTACAAATACATTTATTATTATAACATTTTCATGTACTAAAATATTTCAAATAAACCCTTCAATTATTGCAGTATTCTTTGCATTAGCAGCTCTTAGAAAAATAATGTTTAGCCTCAAATACGTATTTAAATTTTTATATTCTGAACGGAGTGTTTGTACGCTGGAATGTATTACTAAAAAATGTATTTGTAAATAGAAATGTAAATATAAATGTAAATGTATTATGCAAGTCTTGTTGTCATAATTCATTTGCTTGCCAAAATAAATAATAAGTACTTGTTATTATTGTATCATATATTTTTTAAATTTTTTTTATAATAAATAAATTAATACTTAAAATTGTTTTGTTGTTTGTATACTAAAATGTTATATTAGTATAAAATATAAAATTAAATTGCTGAAATAATACTATATAACATATTATATTCGACAAATCTAGGTGAATTTATATTATTTGCAAAAATATTTCTATCATATGTTTATATATTTTTTGATTTGTAAAGTGATTGTTCTACACATCACGAACTTTACAATATATCAACTTTATACATCAAACTTTAACAGTTTGTGATATTTACAATTCCGGACTATATATATAGTATTAATAAATAAATATTATTTGATTATTTAAACATTTATAAAACAACGACAACATTATTATATGTTATATACATGATGCCATTTTATGCATAGTTAAAAATGAACTTTTTGAGCTTTCATTTAAGTGTAATAGACCATATGGTTGGTTCTTGATCCTAATAAATATGAACAGATGAAGACGTAAAATTTATATTATTATTAACATATTATTGTTCTTATTGGTTTCTAAATATATAGATTAATTATTCATTAAAAATTTTTTAGTTCTTTAAATAGCACACATTTAATATAATTCGAAAATTATAATATAATATCAGCTATGAAATGGTAAAATAAATATTTAGTGTCTATACCTCTAGGTTTTAAGCAAAACTAACTAATATAGTAATATAGTAATATCGTTAAATGGAAATTCGTTGATAAACCGGTAAATGGGTGTCATGTAAATGCCACTTAACACTGAATAATTCTTCAAGAGTGTACTGTAATTATTTATCCTCGTTATTGTTAAAGTCGTTAAAGAGTTACAATAATCAAGCGCGTTGTCTTTAATATGGTGATTAAAATGTTTTAAAATATGTATATATATATATATATATATTTTAGTAGACCTTATTTAACCTACTCCATGTCGTTTGTGATTATTTCTACAAAACCGGACAAAGTTTCAAAGGTCATAGACATTTATGATCTTGGCCGATGAGCGACGAATGCCTCAATTTAAGATGTTCTTCTGACGTCAATATAATAATTTATTATTATTTATCGATTATTAGTCGATGTTTTTTTTCACATGAAATAATGTAAAATCATACAGTTATACGAATTGTTATTTTTATCACCATTTAAAACTTATAATCTCATATAATATATATGTATATATAATATAATATACGTTTGCCCGGATGAACGTATAACAATTTGTATAAAATCAAAGTACAAATCTTTTTTATTTTTTATTATAATATATGAAGTACCATATTTAGTTATACGATTAGATTAGGCCCGGTGTGTATTCAATTCATAGGTTCTTTGTTAACCGCTAATATTTAATTTTTACATATTTAAACAATATCAATGGATGAATATTTTATTGATTAGTATTAATAATATATTATATGTATATAAATGGAATAAATTCCTTAGGGCTTGGATGTTGAAGAATAATAGCATTGGCATAATGATGTCTAATACAGTTGTCACCGTTTTCTATACACTCTTATTACATAATAGCACTTATTATTATAGTTATGTTAAAAATTGTGTTTGATGATAGCTTTATTTCAAAAAATATCTATGCATAATACTACATACATTATTTTATAAACTCAAATTTTAGCTATTACAAAATCGTAAAGAAAAATAAACATTTTTATTATCATTTAAAATAGTTGAAATTATCGTTAGTTCTTAATTATTCGATGGTTAAACTAAATCCTAAGAAAAAATTAGCCGAGATCACATTCAGTCTTATTTATTAAATTGATCAATAATCAGAGTTATCGTTAACACACCTTTTTATAAGTATAACAAAGACATTCAAAACAGTTTGGCGATTTGAAAATGAATAAGATGTGTAGGTAAGTAATATTATATTAGCGGGATAGGACCACGCTTATCGTTAATAATAATTATTATATCATCGCGGTCTGTATAATTTTTCAGTAGTCATTTCATTACATTTTTGATTATTTTTAAATTCATTTAAATTTCGAATGAAACGTAGAAAAATGTTTTTAAAAATTAATTGCGTACATAGCTTATGCGCATTGGTTTTGCGATTAAATGTAACACGTTTGATGAATGAAATTATTATATTTTTTAAAAAAAGGCATTGATTCTGATGATGATAAATAACAACAATAATTGATGGCAGAAATTCGAAGGAGAATCTCGATCACATATATATTTCGTCGTAAACCTTGTTCTTATAATGCACGTATGCGATGAACAGAATTATGCGACTAATGAGTGATCGAGGACCAAGATCGCTGTTCATGTGTTTACCGGTCCTTTATACGGCGCACACGTGAATATCGTAGGTAAGTAAAAGAAATAAATTACTCCTCAGATGTGGTGGTCAACTTAAGCGTTGGTGTATGTTCGGTTGCGTCCGAACCGTTGAAAAATAAGAAATGACATTTTCACAATGCTCCGTTGAAACAGTGACATCGTCAACGGGATGCGAGGGTGGGCGGTCGCCTCCTCCGGGACGAATTCTCGCCCTTATCTCGTCGTCGTACCCCCGTCGTATATTTAGGCCCACGAAGCACCAGACTTAGCAGTGCGTACTCGCAAAAGATTTTTGGGAGCGTAGGTAACTACAACTGCGATGTTGTGTTATTTTATTCGTACCGTTTACGATCGTTGACGGAGCGGCCGGATCACATTCCGTTTCGTACGTGTGGAACGGTGATTATCCGGTTATTCGCAAAAAGTGCATACATAGTATAATGCCGAGAGTGTCTATTTCATCACATAGTGTTTAGCATGCCGAATAAAATAAAAGTGGTAAGTGATGAATTATATTATATTAAAAACACGTTCGCCGCGATATCCTAATAGTAGGAAATCCGGAATGTCACACGACTCGTTTTTGTACAGAGCGCTCATATTATCGCTGAATTTTGTTGGTGCATTGATGCAATATTCAATTAAGTATCTTAATATTTTGACAACGATCAACACGCGCCATGGTTGTCCATTATACAGTTTAGCATTATGATTTTCAATATTCATACATGCGCACCACCGCAGTCCGTAGTACTAGTTATATTTTTATCACCATTATAATTTCGTTCGATCCCTTTGTTATAATATTGTGATTTGTGAAGTTGCTATTATAGAATTTATAATAGCCACTATTATAAATTATACACATTTTTCATTAAACAATCATGAGCATTTGAAAATTGACACATACTCGTTGCCAAAACTTTCAGTTGCTCATCATCAACAATACTTTTTTAAAAAATGTTGTATTTTAATTTTTAAGTTATATTTATGTAAGTATATTAGTATAATATGTTGTAGACAGTCATGTAATTTTCGTTTTATATTGACTAGGTAGTAGAATTATACGAATAAGTATATAGACTTAATTTAATATTATCTTGTACATTTAACATTTTAATCAGTGGCGTGATTTCAAAATATTGTTGGGTCGGTGGGCAGTGCCACAGTGGGTTTAATAAAAATATAGGCGTTCAATGTTGTACATTTTAAGACTATACTTCGTCTCGGAATATATGATATCTGTACCAATATATTATACATTATACATATTTTGTAAACATTATTAAATTTTATATTTTAGATTATTATAAGTAAAAATCTACGAATATAATATTAATATTATACGTAAATATTGTTTAAACATTAAAAAATGCGAGACTTCTAGATTTATTACTTTATTGTTCTTTTAAATTTGTAATCAATGTACCATTGCTTTTGAAAATACGACTCTGATTGAAATCAATCATATGGATCAGTTTATATTTATAAAAATGAATAATAACATATATTTATTAATTTATTATTAATTATTATTAATTAATTATTAATATCATATATTCAGGTCTGTATGACAGTTAAAATAACAAATACCGAGTTCGAATTTCGGGTTAAACAATTTTGCAATTTCTTACACAGTTTTTCATTATTCAGTAAACTATTTAAAATTTTAATAAACGACCTCCTAAAAGTATCAACGATACGAAATTCCCTTTCAGAAAAGTTATAGATTTATATAATATATCGGGAGCACTCCTTCTCGTTGAAATCATGTACATTAACACAAAAAAAAAAAAAAATTATAAAAAATAGAAACTTGCATGCATCATAATAAAACCAATATACATTCTTCTTTTCACTTAGAATCTAAGATGTGTAAATGTGTTCAACATGCCACTGCATTCAACTAATTTGATAAACTCCGCTTTCACCTCGACTCAAGAATGTTTATTTTTATCAGCTTATATTGTTATTATGTTATAATAGTTATAATTTACATGTAAATGATGTGTAATTGCAATAGTAATTGTCGTAACCGACTGTTTTTTATACAAAATTACGATTGAAAAATGTAAGACATTTGTACCGTTTGTACTTTGTAACTTTTAAGTGCGGAGAGGGGTGAGAAAGGATAATAACTAATCTAGATTCTATTGATTTAACCATTTGATAGTCGTAGAAATTTTAACCGATTATTGTTAGTCGGTTTCTTCTAGTAAAATAAAACTATTAATATTGGTAATCTAAATTATTCGGTCGTACCCATCACTAGTCGAGACACGAAATGGGTCATATTTATAATATTCATGAGTAATGATTGTAATGCTTAGTTATTTTTCACAATCGACAGTGATCTTATGAACTTATCTATTCAATTCAAAAACATATAGAATGTGACTGTAGACAAGCAACGGTTTACAGAGTCCTGTATGCCACAGTCCTCGTAAGACAAGGATGGAATTGCAAACGTACCTATTCTGAGAAATGTATTTGGAAATGTATTTCGCATCTACAATCCGTCGCAATACAATCGAGTGCGCGAAAATAACGTGTAACGGTAATCAAATATTATAATGTAATAATAATAATGATGATAATAATAATAATAATAATAATAATATTAATAATAATAATATGTATTTATTTTTATTATGTATGAATAAATATAATTTATAATGAACAATAATATATGCAAAACATAACCAAACCGTGCAAAAAATGAATATATGTTTTCAATACAATTTGGTTTTACAATTATGCAATAAATGTATATGTATTATAATAAATATATATGTGTGTATATATATATATATATATATATATATATATAGTTATACACATATAGTATATATAGTATACTCAAACGGGAACAGTGAAAACATTTAACGACAATAACATTTCGATAAACATATATAAACATAATCGTTATAATAATATTAATTAGTTTCTGTTTTTCGAATAACAATGATTATATAATGAACACGTAACTCGTCATTAAGGGGTAGGGCGTTTATGGGTGGGTGGGTAAAGGGAACAAGGAACCAGGGATTTCATATAATCACTATCATATAATATTGTAGGTTAAACGGTTCACGCCAATAGTATAGTAGATATTTATAATAATAATAGTAATAATAATAATAATAAGTATCATATAATAATCGAGTAAAACACGATATAATGTAATATATATAGGCCGATCGCGCGTGCATCTCATGTGTATTTATAATATTAATATACACGCGCGAACGCGTGGTTGTATAAATTATATGTACCTATATAAATATATTTGAGATATATAACTGTAATGTGCTTCAACCAAAAGTGCGCACACAATCCAATATTATAATATTGTATGATATTATGGACGAATAATTCGTACGTATATAACACATGTGAGTGGGGCTAAGTAATGATTACTAACGGGATCGATATCATCGTTGTAATAATTATATGATATTATGTAATAATAATTTATTCGCGGGTTCGGGTTATTGTTATTTTTCATTGTAAAGACTCCTCGTGACGATATACGGTTGCTGACGTATACGTGGATAACGGCCGATGGTCGCCGGTGGATCTCAGTTGGACTGGACCAAGTTCAGAAATTCTTCGCGCGTTTTCGGATCGTCTCTGAACACTCCCAGCATGGTGGACGTGACGGTTTTGCTGTTAATCTTCTGCACGCCTCTCATGACCATGCACATGTGTCTACAAGAGAAAAAATAAAAAAAAATCGTTACTCAACAGTCCGCGTGATACAATATTATAATTATAATAATAAAATAATATTATATTATACATATATATATATATTAGCATTACGATAATTTTTGTCATTAACCAATCACTAGTATTATTTATTACCTAATACACACACATACACACACACACACACACACACACACGTTATATTATATTCATCGATCTTAGCCACCTGTTAAACGATTGTCGTTCATAATGTACTAAATAGTATAAAATACACGCGTATTCGGTATTCGTATTAGTATACGGTTCGGGACGAATCTGATTATATAATGTTCTATTGGTTTTCAGATTCAGTTTTTCTGTTTGCATTGGTTTCGCACGTACAGTGGATAATTGAGTTGTAATTAGTAGGTACGTGATATAGCACGCAATCGGCAATATAAGACAATATAAGACAGTATAGTATAATTAAACAGGTTTATACCGTGTGCACGACACGTAAATGTCAACATTTTTGTAGCGTTATATAGGTAAACGATTTGAAAACGTTCGTACGTTTAGTAATGTGTACAAGTTGGGATCCTACATAATAAAATACGTAGTGTTTGTTTTGATCTAAGCGAAACGCGAAACTAACTGTTTTTACAATAACGTTTTCCTTGTGTTAACACATTTTCAGATTGTAATAATGACGCGTATACCAAAAGTGTCGAGCTATATACATATATTATTATCATTTTATTTTAAGTACAAAGGAATCAGATAACAGTGGCGTTTTAGAGTTTAGGCGCGAATCTTTTACAATTTTATCAATAAAAGTCCTTTTAAAGTGTAAGAAAACACTGAAACGTATATGATGATTTTACTAAATTTTGAACATCGACCATTTATATTATTACCACTACCGTATGTGTACATTTTTTTTTTTGACGAATAGCATATACATTTGAGATTTATGTCTTAGAAATTATATACAAAAACATAAAGCTTACGTGATTTTACTTATATGTACGTAGTGTTCAAAAAATGGAAAGATTTATCCTTGTATTTTTGTTTTAGTTGGGTACATCTCGTAAGATATTATCACTGAGAGTGTATTTTATTATTATGTGACCTATTTTATATGTTTAATATATATATATATATATATATTGAAACACGAGTAATTAGTTTCCATTCGAACATTTTCTACAATTTCAATTTCAATTACATATTTTTATTCCGGAAACCGTTAGGATACAGTATGGCATAGTTGTTCGTTGTAAATATTGTTTATTGATAAAAGAACGGAAACATTAGATTTGTGTACAAATGTCAAATTGTGTTATCGATTTGTATTACAAAACATCTCGTACGGGAAAAGAAAGAAGATTTTCCGAGTTTTTATTAAATTAGGCGAAAGAGTATACGTTTTACAATCGCGTCTGCCGATAAAGTCCGTCAGATCTAATGCTAAAAAATATACTCTACTTACACTCCTTCGATGACCACGGCAACTCCAGAAGGTTGAATGGCTTGGGTAACAGCCACGGCAATCTGTTTTGTTAATCGCTCTTGAACTATAGCAAAAAACAAGTATTATGTAATATTCTGTTAATCTGTTATGATATTATCTAATGGTTTATAGGAACATCGTCATCTGTGTGCGGGTTCGGAAACAATTATTACTACCTCTGATGTGGAGTTTAACAGGATTTTAATTTTTCAGTTTCATCATTGTACTATATATATATATATATATATCATTGTATATATTATTTTGTAAGAATTCGATTATCGGCGTGGGTTTCTAATTGTTCCACTTTGGTTTATGCGCATTTGAGAGATTGTATAGAAATATAAAATATGTCTTATTACAGCAGTTTGTAATATTTCAAATCGATTTTTATAATACGTCATAATATCTCCAATGGACAAATAAAAATAAATAGGTAAATATCATAATATGTAGTTGTTATTTTACAATTTAAAGTCTTAAAATATTATTTAATGAAAATCAGATACTGATTATTACTTGTGCATTATTTATTTTTACTTGCGTGATTTTATTTATATTTTTAGAATTTTTATGGCTAGAATATACCATACCTAACTATTGGAATTAAAATGTATGTGTTGAAACTTAATTGTTATTTATTTACAATTTTATATGAATTTATTTATTTTTTTTTTATGAGATATTAAAATTTTGCTATTATAGTTAAATTAAAGTTAAAGTTTTATAAAATTGATTTTTTTGAAGAATTTACAATATGTTTAGATAGCTTATGAGATTATAAAGTTTCAAAGTTTTGTCAAACTTTAGCCAAGTTTTTTTTTTTTTTTATGGAATAAAAATGCCAAACATCGTAACAATATTATTTAATAATTATTACAAAACTTCAAGAAGGCTTATTAGTTGTTAAATAACATAAGCCTTTTTGTTCATATTTCCTATAATAGAGCAACATCGACTTGCTAAATTATTACGTCGAGTGTTAAACTCTGTGGGTGAAATAGATTTTGATATAGTTTCGTCGATATTACCTTGAAGCCTTCTGCTGAACATCTCCACAATACGGGCCAATTTGCTGAGGCCCAAAATCTTGTTCTTCGGCAAATACCCAATCGACACTTTCCCATAAAACGGAACTAAATGATGTTCGCACATGCTGAACATCTCAATATCCTTTACCACGACCATTTCGTCGTGATCTTCGTCAAATACCGCATCGTTGAGTACGTCTAAAACACAACAAAAACGTTGAATATAAAATTGGCTTTTCGTCAGTTATGACGGTAAAAAAGTATTGATTTATGAAATAAGTAAATGTTGTTTCCAAAATTGATATTTTAAAAACACTAAAATATATTTTTAAACCATTTAAACAATCCCAGATTTCTGACGTAATCTTATGACAAAAATATTACATTCGTACAAATTCTTTTAATTTTTGAACAGTACGTTTAACAATGACATGATTTCCTATAGTTCCCCATACAGAATTATCAATAAATTAGTACTATATACTATAAAGTAAATAGAGTCTATATTGTGCAATGTATGTTTAGGTTATACCATGCATAATTGTTAATAGGTATCTATTTGCTATTTTTGTAATAATAATAATAATAATAAAATATTATATTAAACACTCAATACCTAGAGCGTTAGGCATTTCAAAATTTGTTTTTGTACAGTAACCAAAAAAAATTTATGAATCTGTCTTTCGAATATCTATTTAGAATACATTAAATTACATTTCGGTATGAATATCCCGATAAATCAGTTATATTATGTGTAAACTGCATTTAATTTTTAATCAAAATATCAGAACACCTTGGTAAGTATCATTCAATATTCTACAATTTATCAACTTGAGTAAAAATTATGAATTGTAAACAAGTAGGTATACGAGTTTATGACTTCGATGGATATAATATGTAATTTTTTAAACTATAACATTTTGTTGGCCTTTAGTTTTCTCAAGGATTAATAATATACATAAACATCACACATAATTATTATTTATTATTTGATGCCGTAGACAACTGTAAACATTTTAATTTTTAGTTTTTATTTCACAATATGAAATTTTAACACTTTATTCTTTTTTAAAGTTTAAAAAATTATAGTTTCAGTAAATT
The DNA here is from genome assembly GCA_025469195.1 of Chaitophorus viminalis. Taxonomy (NCBI): domain Eukaryota; kingdom Metazoa; phylum Arthropoda; class Insecta; order Hemiptera; family Aphididae; genus Chaitophorus; species Chaitophorus viminalis. The sequence continues at coordinate 111,113 of JAIPRK010000284.1, forward strand.
GATTAATATATAATTGTTTTTATTTTTAATTATCGTCATTTTGATCCCTTCATATTTAAAACATTATTTTCATTCATTAACTATTTTTAATTAAAAAAATAATCGAAATACAGTTCAACATGTTTGCACTAAGTTAATAACCAATCCATATTAATTGTTTTTTATTTATATAATCTTAAGAATATAAATATTGAGATTTATCATTCTTGAAGGAGAAAAAATGTAAGTAGGTTTTAACCTAGTTGTTTCGATTCTAATTAAAAAAATCGTTGAAAATAATTCGATTTCAGTAACTATTTTAATGCTTTGATCTATACTAAAAATTAAGTAGGAATGTTCAATTAAAAATATTAAATAACTAATAATTTATAATTAAAATCATATTTTTTGGATACTAATATAAAAAAGGGAGGAAAACGTTGTCTTTTTTTCGTATTACACTGATTAACATACTATATATATATTATGCAGGCGCTTTGGAATAAACATATACTCTTCGTCAAATGTCACTCTCAGTTTCGGATATCGTTTGAAGTCGTATCCAGAACAGGTAATTGGTCCCTTTGTGTAGAGGGTCTCAAAGCCAACAATGATAAAACTTGATATTAGGTTAATCCGGGCAGAGTAAACTATGTATATGAAGTATACAATTTAAAAGCTATACCCCGATTAGAATTTATTATAATTAAAGATTGTACACACTATATTGACATAGAGTTGAACACGTCAACTGTACATAATATGTTCTATGTAATAAGCTTGTGATGAAGAATATTTTTTAGTTTTCGCAGTTAAAAATGTATGTAAAAACAATCCGAAATACACGATTTCATGAAAGCTTACCGTATACGGATTAATTTAAATGGCAATACACATTATAATAAATTCATAAACAAATTATAATAAGAAAAATCACATGTAACTGTTGTTGACAGCTTAGAATTTGTCATTAAAAATTTTAAATTCAGAATCTACGACTGGATTTTTTTTTAATGTAATTTAATTTTTTTACCTACAATAATAAATAATATGGAGTGCGTAGGTACAAGGTAAAGAAACTAAACTATTTTGACAAATCCTTCGTTTGCAATTAACTGAAGTGTAGTACAAAGAATTCATATTTTAAAAGTTTTCGAACATTTAACGTATATTGGTTTTTTTGTAATTAGAATCGTTTCATTCGTGACTCTCAATAAAAATATTAAAATATACTAATCTAAATAATAATTGATTACATTTATCGACATGTTGGTTATTAATTATAACTTATTATAATGTAACTCCGAAGTTTACAATGAAATACGTTTTTTCTCGGTACTTGGTTGGCCACAATTACTATCCTAACAAATATCTACCACAATGATAGGTATCTAGATGGCTATATATGTGAAAATACCGTTCCACCTCTGGATAATATTTATTATTACTTGGCGTTCTTTGTCGTTTTCGGTTCAAAATAGAAAAATAAGAGCAGCCTCAGGTCTTAGAGTAAACCAGCAAAGAGAAAACGGTCATCAACAAATAAATGATAAATATGTTTCCTTAAATTTTGATTATAAAACTTACACACTATATGCCATACTGCATTGTATTAAATATACTTACTCTAAGTATATATATTATAAAAAAAAGAAAATCAATTTTTAGACAATCTCTTGCGCTGTTTATCTACACGTTTAAATGGTTACAGTACGATATTTTCTTACGTCTTATTCAGTCTCCTAAGACTGTGAAGCCCTCCTGGACAGACTTATGTACGACAAGACAATAATGACTGTTGGAAATGTAGACTACTTCATTTCAAAACTTGATATCGGTTAAAAGTTTTTTGCAATTTATCTATTATTTTTATTAATTATTCGGTCAGCGGCTGAGAAATTTAAAAAATGATTCCCTCCTCCCCCAAGTATCAAATAGACATTATTTTCTATCTTTGAAGAAATCGAAGAAATTTTTCTGGTCGGATTTGTGAAAATTAACTACAAAAACAAAAAAAAACTTCCTCGTTTCACTCAGAATTAAGAAAAAATAAAAAATAAATATATTAAACGAGATAACAATAATTCTTAATCAAAAACTGAAACTATTAGTTTATGATCAACATGGGCTGGGTGGTTACTTTAAATTGCACGTGCATAACACAATTTGATTTTTTGTTTCTTTACGGTGTATACACATCTAAATACAATCGACATTAGTAGTAGGGAAAATCGATTTGGAACCGAACAGTTGGCAAATTAATTACATGGTTAATAATAAGACTTGTTGATTGGACCCGGCCATTCCCAATGCATCTATTCATATTACGAGTACAATATAGTCTGTACACAATGGGAGTTCGGATAATAGTAATTAACATACACCTTTTTTCTCTCTCATTCTCAATAACAGCAATGACATTACAATATATACCAATTATAAACCAATTGATTATGTCAGGTTGCTATATGTGTGCGTTTTATTTAATGTTTAACTCGTAATATGCTAAATCGCATTATATTATTGCAAATGTATAATAACACTAAGTAATAACGTTCGTATATTAAAAATTTATACTACGTCGGAGCTTAGTGCGATGTATGTAATAATAAGTATTATGTATAAATCCCCAGGCTAGGAAGTCAGCGAACAATGCGGGAAAGGTCTGACGTTCAACCGGGACGCCGCCGCCGCCAAAGACGACCACTTGTAGCCGGACAAGTATATTTTACAATACCTCAAAAGTACGATGATTTAAAAGCTTTTCCGCCGCCGTCTGCCCCCGTTGTTGTATAGAAATGACGGCAATTTTCTATTTACTGTTGCCGTGGTAACAATACGTAGACCACTGTTTATATCACTATATATTATCCGCGGATCGATGGTAATATGTAGGTACCGATGATGTACTATTATTATTATTATTATTTTCATTTTTTCATATAGAGCACACACCCATTATATCTCTGTCTGTCTCTCTCTTTCTCTCTCTCGGATGAATAAACCATGTTACAACCTATAACATCGTTGTGATGACGTTGATATTTTTATACATTTTTTCTCCCCCCCCCCTCTCACCATTCGAACGATTGAACTGATTTTCATCATAAATTCGATCATCTCGCTGCTACGATTTTGTTGCGCCGATTCCCCCTGCAAGCGATATTACCGTACAGTTTAAGTTTATTTTTCGTAGAGCAAATTTAAAGAAGCTCTGGTCTGCGCATAAGAATCTGTTCATCCTGGGATCCTTGAATTGATGAACGCTCGTCGTTAAATGTACGCAATAATAATATTATATTATAATTTAAGCGTTACTTTTCGCATGAAGACAATTCATGAGAAAAACGTTTACAATGTTAAATATAATCAATCGATATAATTTATTGTTATGAATCATAACTTATAATTAAGATCATTATCATCATTCGACGCATTTCTCCGTAAATTGCGTTTCTAAAGCTATGAACGAACAATGAAAGACATCATTTGGGTACTAGACACAGATATAAATGACACGCATACACTAGTACATGTGCGCATAAAATTACATTTATAATAATCAATGTCAACACCCGAATATGCAAATTATTATTATATGCGTGAAACCGATGTACACGTTTGAAAAATTAACGATATTATGGCTATATTTTAAACTTAGCATAACAGTAAATTATTAATTAATAGGACACTCGCTTTAATCAAACGTACACTCATGTTTAACTATGTGTCTAAATGTGTATGTGTTTAAAAATATCTATGAGACTAAATTGATGGTCGTAAAATTAAAAATCAATAATTAAACGTTTTATAGTATGAATTATTCAATAAGCAGTTGGGATAATGATAATATATGATTAAGAATTTCATAACAAAAAAGTTCATCATAAGAACGAGCTAATCGTATCAAATCACACGTTTTTAATTTTACGTTTGGGTTTGTCTCAGTAAAATATTTTGTTTGAAACTCGCGTCTAGTCGAAGGGGTGAAAGCAGATGTATTTGAATATCCAATAATAATAATTTATAGATCCGTTTGACAATCACTTTATAGTTCTCGAAATGTTGATTTATTATTATACTTAAACAGCTTTTGGACTTGGAGATTCTACAGATTGTTGCCATACAACGAAACGGTTTAGAACACTAAACGGTAATTTGGATCGTAAAAAAATAAAAAACATCACATCTGTTAATAATGCGAACGTGAATTCGCATCTTCATGAATATTATATTATTATCAATAGTGCAAATATTATTTAATGTCTCCTCGGTCAGGTACAAATACGAAACAACAAACGTGAATAGTTATACTCAAATGCATTGTGCACCTGTGTAAAGTTACCCTAGTAATTTGTCGATGGTTGTTTCTCAAGAATAAGTATTAACCATTGACGTGATTTAGAGAATTTAAACGTACCATTTCGTGTATTGTCGACATGTTCAGTTTCATTCAATGAAGCATTAACCACCTGAAAATCATAACACACCAAATACCCGTTAACCAGGCCACGTTAACGTTACCTATTATAAATATTGTGATTAGAAATTTTTCGGTAAACGTATGGAATAATATATTACACCTGTGCAGTCTGACACACAACACGGTTCACGGCGCATAATTTTAATATGTCTCATGTCCGAAACGTTAAGTATATAGTATTACGTTAAATCGTTTTTAACTGCGACAATGCGTCAACATGGGGAACACAGGTATTAAATTTATAACAATACGTAGGTTTAAAACTATTTCGCATAAGGATTATCATAATTTACGTTTGAAATATTATCGACGGACTAGTGTATATTAATTAAATCAGTGTTTAGTATTATTATTATTATTTTGTACCGCAAATGCGCATTAAACAGTGACACAATATTGATGAAAATTATTACAATAGCGTCTTATGTAATATATTCTGTAAACATTTTTGTTATAAAGAAACTAAATTAAATACTGTTTCTTTTGCCTGGTCGAATTATTGGCTAAATTAAATTGCAATGTACTAAGAAAAAAAAACCGTCGATCAATTAAATTATAATTGAATCTATATATATGATGACATTATAATCATAATAAAGATATGATTTAAATTGGTCCGCGGAGACTTTTTATTGACTTATGTTCTTATAGTTTGTGTATTATGTTATAATATAAATGAGATTACTATTATTATTACTATTATTTCATAAATCGATATCGGGCTCGAAGAAAGTTGCAATTTAAAATGCATTTATAAAATATTATTAAGTATATATTTAAAAACGGATCGTGTATAGTGAGAATGCTATTCGCTAATACTATTTAACGTCGAAATCAAATTACTGAACACTAATGAATAGCAGCGTACTATACACGCGCGTATATCAGTATAAAGCGGCAGAAGCAGCTGTGATTTAACCCGTGAAGTAATGACAGAATTTAATATTCTCGAATGTAATGTAATTTCTATAGTGCGGTAATTATATTATCAGTTCTGACATCAAGTGAATAATACTTTGAAAAAAGTGGCAAACGATTATGTATACTAGACGCGTTCATGAACGCAGTAAATTTCTATAATATAAGAATATTATGGGGGGGGGGGGGGAACGAATGCAAATATCAGTGATACGTTTCGTTATGATTTATGTGATTTTTTATACTGCATCTCCGGGCAGCTATCAAAATGTAAGGAGGGGGATAGAGAATTATGTAAGCTTTACGTTATTTCGACCTTCACGGGTAGCGGGATAATAACTATACCTACTACTAAATCATAATAAGATTTTACATTAATGTATTTATTTTTTTCGCGCATAATATGTATAATAATACAATCATATTTCCGAGTAAAACGAGTATGCGCGTACTTCGAAAGTCCTATGTATACGCGATCTCGATGTACTCGTATCGAAAATCGAGCTCATGCGTATAAGTGCACGGTGTATGCAATGATTATTTCTCATCATCGTTGTAATATAAGAGTCCACCCTTACACTACATAATATATACATATCGAACCCCGTATACATTATGTACATATAGATTTATTATTGCGATATGCTTGTGTACACACAATTATAGAGCACTACCCGAAATACTCTCAAATACATACCTGGGTATAAGTTTTACATGAAAGTTATGCGATATACTTGGGTATAAACCAGGGTTCTCCGCCTTCAATACCTTCACGTCATCATCATCACGTAGTCGACCCACCACTGTTGTCTCCCTGCACTCCCCTTGACACGTTACAATATCATTATCTTTACGTAAATCATGTATTGATTACCGAAACTATACAATATCTCGTAAATGTTTGCATGTATACTGTAAATTAATACACCGGGCGAGAATTTTGAAATTGTATACTTTATTTACGGTGATTTTTTATATAAGAAATGTTTAGGAAAATGTAAGTATGATATCAATATGATATATAAATTTAATATAGTTGCTTTATAGTATGTATTTCAAATGTATGTACCGCGGGGAAATTACGTTTTGTTTGAAGAGTATTTCGTTCGGCCTACTCTTTTGTATCGAAGCTTCACGGTGTAAAACTTTTGCAAAAAATACGAATGATCAATGGCCTTTCATAATTGATTTGCACACAGGTACCCTATTGTAAAGTCAATCTTTGAATTTCGACCACTAAACTTTTTATCTGTGTTTTACACGCATTATTTTTATTAATGTAATTAATATTTACATTTTCGTTTAGTTTTTTCTATAATCCTGTATTTTTTTTTTTTTAACTCCATACTAAACCGGTATTATTATGAAAAAATACGAATCTGACATAATTTATTACTTTTTAAAGGAAAACCTACCTATGATGAATTAAATGTCAGTGAATTTACTATGCCATTGGTTAAGCAAAATAATATCATAATACGATTTGAATTTCAAATAAAAGACAATTCGAAGTAACTAGCAAAAGCTTTAAAATATATTATATTCTGCATTATAATGTGACTGAATAGAAAAGGGTATAGAAAGTTCTTTGAAATGTACGTCCGAAAAATTAAGATTTTAATTTTAACATTCATTAAATCTCAGTCTACATCATTAAATCTACAAAACTTTATGAATTAAATGTAATATTAACAATTAACATTCACAGTAAAGTTAAAAAGAAAGAAATTGTTCACTAAAATTATCTTAAAATATAACATTATGCATTGATTGAAAGATTGGAAATGGTTTCATGTATGAAAATGTAATTTCTTTTCCAATTAGTACGATAGCTATATAATGCTAATAATTTATATGACATAATTATTTTTTATTTATAATAAATACTATGATTTAAATAAGAATCTTGCTTTAACTTGTATAAGATAATAATACAGTGAATACAATATAAAACGAATTAATTAAAAAAGTATTGAAACTACTTTTATTTTTCAAAAGAACGTTTATTAAGAACAAACAACAAACAACAATATGAGACAATATTTTAATTCAGTCAATGGCTCTTTCAGTCCGTCGAGGAGGACAAAGATTGAAACATACAACATATGATTGCGATCGTTTTAATATGATAACAAATATCTGTGCAGAATATAGGGAACGATTGTAGGGAATTACTGGAAACTTAAAATTTACAGAATATACGTGCAAATAGTATCGGTTTTGTGAGTATTGGCGATCAAAGTCTTTCAGGGAAAAACGGATAAACGGCTTTGCGGTTAGTGCAGCGACGTTAAAGTTCGGCAGTACAATATGCGCAAAATGACCAAAATCAAACAATTTTCACATTGTCGCTTATTATTCATTCATTCAAAAAGCGTTAGTGGGCCAGAACATAATGTTATAGTATTAAAAGCGAATCACGGAGTACCGTCACATCGCATAATAATATTATCGTCGTCGTCGGTTATCCGCCGTAGGTACAGATGATTATTATTATTATTATACGCGGTAATATTAATGTCATTGCGTGATCATAATAAATATAATATACCGAGCTTGATCCCGACCACCGATTTTTTTCCAGCTTAACGGATTACACAGAATTGCACTTAAAAACCACGGTCGGAAGACCAGTGCGGGAAAGGGGTATACGCGGACGCGGGCGTGTGTTATTTCATGTATTATTCATCAACGAAACCTTTCGCGTATCATAGTGACGACTGCTGCAGCCGCGATAATATATATATATATATATGTATTATATCTTATAAAAGCGGTTGAATTCAATTACGGGGAAATGCTTTCGAAATCTCTGACATTTTGGCCGTTTAATCAGATTGAGTGCGTATGCTGTATAGTGTATACCTATCTGCACGCACCCGAATATGCCGCTGTGATGGGCGACTAGCGAATCCCGTGAACGCGATCGAGATCAAACATTAGATAATAACGCAGTTGTCTGTCATCGGAAACGTTAACAATAACTTGGCGAAGATTTTCGACTTGAATAGGTATAGCTGAATGTACAGACTTGAACAATACTGCAGCGATAACCATCGGGAATCATTTGAACGGGTGCAATATTGCAATATTATGGAAACACGCTTACGGATAAAATACGTCGCATTATTATTATTTCATAGAGCGGCTGTGGTTTTTAAGTGAGTGTGCGCGCGTGTGTGACGACCACCGGTGTTCGGAGAGTGAAATACCAGAAAGTCGTTTGTCGATCAGAAAAAGTTAGTGAATATCATGGCAAACCACTATGGATGATTTTTTTTTATTTACTTAACGTAATTAACTAAATATTTTTATCGAAAAACTGGTCTTGTTGTGTTGCCGAGTTATTGCGCTTTTTGTTCGTTAACTTTGTTTCACGCATTATACATTTGACTACTTATATTCTAAGTGTATTCAAAAAACCTATTTCGTAATACAAATCGCGACCCGTATAACTCAGGCGTGTGAAATTAATTTGTTTCGTAGTCTTGTACCACGAAATATTATTATACGTTTTACTGAAATTAAAACTAAAATATGACATTATACAAAGTCGATGTTTGAAATTGATTTTCTTATCATATAGGTACTTCGTAATTTATATGTTATATAATATACTTATATTTATGTACGTATATAATATTTTGAATATATTTCATATTTATTTCTATGTATTGATGTAAAAAATTTCGACTCGAATACTTACTACAAGTTACATACCAACAACTGGTCTGCACGCAATAAACTAAATCGAATTATTCATTAACGATTAATTAAAATTATTTTTAACATTAATTATAAATAATTTTTTTCACCATCGTCGTCGGTCAATCGAGGATAATAAAATATAAAAGTATTGAAATCAATTAAAAATGCAAAATAGATGTTATTCAGATACACATGCGCCGATGGAAATCGAAAATTAAATCGTAGAACTTATAGTTAGAAAAGAAACGTCGAGATTTTCACCATCTTGCGTTACCGCTGTTATTAATTGTAACTATAGAATTCATTTCTATAACATTTACACTGGCTGTAATAGTTCTACAATAATAACAAAATCAAATTACGAAATCCAATATTGGCATTTAAATGAGGGTCAAAAAATTTTGTACATACTACTTATGTAACTAATTTCATTAAAACATGAAATGTATCGTTATCGATGAAATATATTATACCTATGTTATGTATCATAATATATTGTGCTAAATCAATGGTACATTTTCCTGCAATGTAGCAAGGTTGTATACATTTGCTTTATATAATATAATGTACGTCCCTCGAGCCACACCTTGTTTGTAACTATTCGCACGATAGTATATTATATATACTATATATAATATTCATTGTGCCTACACGGTTATACGTATCGATACGGTTTCATCGGAAACACACATAATATAATATGCATTGCACAGAGGTAATAACGTGTATCGGATGCATTATTAAGACATTATTACAGTATTACATATTATTATTGTCAAAGGCCGGTGGACGAATAATGAATATAATATACCAACGGCGGCGGTGATAGCGTGCGCGTTTCGCCGTATACGTACTACCAATTATCATCACTGATTATAAATAATAATACTTATATTGAAATTAGTATTTATGATCGATTTTATTATACGACATGACAGACTGTACTGCGTTCACCGATTACCATAATATGTAAAATGTAAATAATTGTGTACACGCTCGTTTAGAGGCGAGCGTATTCTGCGGAAAATTATCGCTCGTGCTTATTTCTTATTTTTTTTTTTTAATGTATGCGTATTACGACTGTATACGCTGTTACCTGTAAGAGTCTGGTCGTAACCCTTCGTGAAGAACAACATTGCCTTGGCCGCCCTCTCCGGGGTCTTGAGCAACCCTTGACGTTCCGGGTTCTCGCCCAGCGCGCTCAGCAGCATCTTGTACGAGTCCGTCATGTCCGGCAACAGCGCCTCCCTAGTGGGTGGTTTGTGGTCCAGCTCCAAATCGTGGTGGAAAGTGCAGTTTTCGTGACCTGCGGACAGTAACGAAAAATGTTTTTACAAATCTGTTGGTGGGCAAATAATGTATCTTATATTCTTATCATCCCTCGAGCTACACCGACCTGGTGTGGTTGCACACACGCGTACACAAAAAAAAAAAACCCCGCAAAATTGTTATGGATACAGTTGTATTGTTATTCAATTTGTATAATAATTTTATTAAATTAAATTTTTGTTTATAAATTGTTTATTTTATTTATGGTTAAGATCATTTGGGTTTTTAAACATCCCGAGCTGTTTACGTGATTTACAAAACGTTGCTTATGATAATAATGGAATTTATAATATTCCGATATTAAAAAATGTTAGGAGTCTCGAAATTATGCTTTGCTCAGTCCACCCTTGCCTCGCATAATATTATAGTTCGATTTAGGAGCCTCGCTATCACGTCACTTATTCCAAAGTTCCTGAATTGGTCACGTGCGTGTACGTAACGATCGGTTTACCCGCGATTCAACGATCCTCCAGGACATGGACCGTACTGCAGTTGTGCACTCGTGCGTAACAGTTGTAATCGAGTGTACGCATACATTACGAGTATACCACATGGGTGAAATACGCTGCATGGTTGATTTTTCCTATAACTAGTCGTAATACACGTATAAATAATGTACTTTGGCGAGTATATAATATATAGCCGTTGGGTCCGCAGTGGAACGTCACTATCGTTGATATCTTATTATATAACATGTGTATACCCGGTGTGGTGGATGTTCTGGGCGTTTTCGCGTTGCCGTCGAACTCGTTCTCGTCCTTCCACGAGGCGAGTTTCTTCAGCGCCGGCGGTTTGTTCTTCTTCAGCAGGCTCACGACGTCCGTGCCGTTACCGTTTGATACCGTGGTAGCCATGGCGCGTGTTTTTGAAATAGACGTCGCACTGGGATCGTAGCCGAGAGACGGTTGCGCCTCTGATGGAATTCGTGGAGTCCGGTGTGCGATGAGTGGGTCGCGGTGATGTGAGAGTGCGAGCGACAGTGAGTCGAGGACGCCTGGAGACGGTCAGCGCACGACACTGAATGCGAATGCGTGGATAAGCGTATGTCGCGAGAGGTCCGGTCGGTTCTTCGAAGGAGCGTGGCGGGAGCGCGTGTGCGAAAGAGAGCGCGCGCCGGACGAATTTATAACGGCAGAGGGGAACGCTATATCGTATAAAGAGGTGCCGCCGCCGCCGCCGCAGTTTGTCAACTTCGCACTTTTCTCCTTCCCGCGCGCTCCCTTCTCGTCCCGCGTCCTGTCGCTCGATCCTCTACACATTATAATAATAATATATCCTTTTCTCTGTCGTATTACAATTACGTGTACATATTATATTATATATTCTTGCACGTATAATATTGTATATTATTTAGAAACGGAGAGGCGAAGAGAGACGAAGAGAGAGAGAGAGAGAGAGGGACAGAGAAGAATGAAAGATATTTATATAATATTATATAATATGTACATTTGTGCGAGGAAATACGCACGCACCCCGCCGCGCCGCCACAGCCCGTAGTCCTTTTCACTGAGCTTGACGGTCAATCGACGATATTATAATAATGCTTTTCGAAACGTAATATATTATGACGTAACGTACCGAAAATAAATATAATTAATATCGTCTTGCCGTGTACAATAATGTTTTGCACATAAAACCGTATATTATTATATTATTGTCGCTGCAATAGTAATCGAACCGCGTGCGGTATCGCGCATTGTCTAGTGTCGTATACATATACATATATACTACCGTATGATCGTTATAAGTATAACATATTATGTCTGCACGATAGTTGTTTTTTATTTATAACTATCATAAATCAGCATAATACTCGGGTATATGTTATTCGTCGAAAAAGACGTACTGACGCTTTTACCAAGTGCTATTGCCATTAGGTTTTTCGGTAAATAGATTTCGACGGTTTTGTTTGTTTTTCGTCCGATAAGTGTAAACCGAACTGTAAAGGTAAATAATACTATACGAGTGTTGCGACTTTGTTCTCGCGAACGCTTACGATAATTCTGAAAAGTTTGTCGTCCCGGTAGCGGCGTCGACGAACAAGGGTTTAACGAAAATGCCAAGTGCCATGACTAAACATATTAATATATCATATTATCTAATGAATTTTTTGATTTTCCATAAACAAACAAGCATCGGTTGTTTGGATTACCAGTTCAATTATATTGAACTTAATATGACATTTCGTTGATATTATTTTTTGGTATATTACGTGTCTAATAAGTGTCACGTAAAATTGGTTTACCGTCCACCGAAATACATGACAATCGACCACAATATTGATTTAATTCACAATAATTATTCTTGTGTAACACGCTGCACGGAGAAATCGACATTTCAACTGTAATTTTCATTTGAATTACAATAGTTAATACTCGGCAAAATATGAAAAGTTTCGGTAAAAAAACGGATTGAAATGATCATCAATTTATTATCATTGTAAACTCGATAAAAATGATATATTTATATACATATTGTGCTGTGAGTGATAAAACGAATTATGTCCCTCCAATCAACTATACTATTATTACGAAACTGATTTATATGTTCTTAACTGGACCAATTTGTGCAGCATTACGTGTTCGTGCATCGACGTATATCACCTACGTGACTATAATATATTTCAGTCATCGCACGCGTTAGTGTTTTTTTTTTTTTTTTAAATCGTATTTATAACTCGTTACATTTTATTGATTTAACGACGTACATGCATTGTCTTCGAGTGAGTTATACGATGTCAATAATATTTTAAATACATTATACCATCAGGTAATGTATAATTATATATGAAATATATAAATTAAATCAACGACTTTGAGAAAGGTGGTACCCATTTATACCTCTGTATACACAGCTACACTATATATGTATGTAAAAAATACGCACGAATTAGTCAAGGCCCACGGTAATATAATAATTATTACTAATCGTCTGCAAACAAGTCCAAGCTGATAACGTGTATTGATGTGTGCATTAAAACTGTACGCCTTAACATCAATTTGGAAAACTAGTCTGTTTATATTATTATTTATTATTATTTTCGCGCGACCCTGATATTATTATAAACTATAATCATACATGGATAATAATATTTACGATGTATATATATAGTAATTAATATTATTTTATAGTGGTGGTACAAAAGAGACTTAACTGCGATTTAAACACTTGAAACGACAAAAATAATTTTTCATTTCCTCGTTATAGTGTATGTATAGTACCTATATTATAATATTATTCCGTCACGTCACAATACTGTATTATTGTTGACAATAATTTTTTTGAATTGGTCGGGGTATATTCATATACAAACACGATTATACTCCACATTATAGTGGCTGCACACCACTACAGAGTACTGAATAAACGCACAATAATAAATGATAAATTAACTTAAAATACAGACATTTTTTAATCAATTATTAAATTTCATTGGAGAATGAGAAAACAAATATTAAATTTTAAGTTGGTTTTCCGACGTTCACATTCGGTTTCCTGATGGGAAAAGATAATCATTTTGTTTGTAGGTACATTACGTAGTAACATAAAAGGTATAGCGGATCATAAAATATATAAATAAAATATTCATTTTTGTATTTGTAATTAATTTGTAAAGTATCATCAAAGAAAGAACTCTTTAATGTATAATATTATATTATTATATTTATTTGAAAATATATGCATCGCAAACTTGTCAAAAACATGTATTTTTTACTAACATTTAATTACTTGTAGCAAAGTTTATTCAAATAACCATGTGTGTTCAAAAATTAGTTTTATATCATTAATTTTTTTATTTTTACTTTTACTCATTGTATAATACACATTCTGAAACTATACAGTTTTTAAATTAGTTTAAAACACAGAACTTTTATTTAATGTATATGTCATAAAGTATAATATATCAAATATCAATTACATACCTATACTGAGTACTGACAAACTTTAATATTTTTAAGAGCTGTAGACTGTAATTGAATACATTTATAAGACTAATAATCGTATCCGCCACTTCCAGTGTAGTAACTATACAAATGTTATATCCAACCGTTTTTAAAGCTAATAACAATAAGTAATTATACAATAATTTTTATTATTAATCTTTTTATTTAATTTCTCGTCAGAACCGAATTTCAATATTAAGATTACAATATTTTACGTATATATAAAACCAAATTAAAACGCCCAAAAGTGATCAAATACATTTGAAATTTATACATTACTATATAATATGCCGATATTTATATATTACACAGATTACAGCAAAATAAATTAAATAATTGATGATATTCCAGATTACACTCAGAATTTCTAACGGAATAGTGTCATGTAGATTATAGAGTCTAGTCTACATGCAATATTCGATGCGATTTAATCATCAATATAATAATGAATATAGACTGATATAAGTGCATAGAACAAACATATTATAGTGATAAAATAAGCGCTATTTATTATATACATGGTCTACAATTAATTTATATAAGTAGTAATTATTTTGAGATAAATTGTTCATATATTATTGTAATATGAATACAAAACGAAAAATAAAACAAATATCAGCAAACGATTTCTGAAAAATGTAAAATAAAATGTAAGAATTTAGCATGAGAAATGGTGTTCCCATATGGTAGGTATACTAAATATCTAAATATACTCCATATACTCTTAACATTATTTTGAAAATTCACTGGTTATATTTCGTATACTATAAAGTAGATCGTGAAGAAATATAAATAATAATATAACAATTGATTTAATAATGTTGTTTAAAATGTGAACTATTTTCGTAATGGATATTATTTTTTCTTTTTTAAAATCAAATAAACCTTCATATTCATATTATTATTATTTTGTTAATATTTATATCACCATATTAACCATAAACCATAATATTATATTCTCAGCAAAACTGACGGGAACATAACTGATTAGGTATAAGTAATCAGTTTTTCCTTTTTCGAATATATAATTATTAATGTAAATTAATCAAGTTGAATCCGCATCGTATAGTACGATGACATTTACAATTTAATGTTGTTGTTGTTATACACGGAAAACAATATAACACTGCTTGTAAACAAATACTAAATTTTAAATAATAAAAAACGTTTTTAGTTTTTTATTGTGTAAACTGCAAACATTTATCTTTAAACAAAGAAAAGTCAGATGATGTAAAAAACAGGTTTTAGCGAATCACATTATACGGAAAAAAAAATCATCAGATATCAGTCATATTATAATATTAGGTACTTAAGATTATAAATTATAGAAAACTATAAATACCTAGTAAGTACGCCGAATGTTTTTCCTGTTTCTTTTTCTTGATTTTATTGGCTATCCAGTAGCATTAGATACTAAAATAATATACTAATGTACATACATTATCCAAATCATTGATTAAACAGTGAACACATTACGCATGATATGTATATTGAATATTCTTTGTACCTGTTACTTAAAATACAATAACCTTGCGATGTTAATCGTTTTGCATGCTACATGATAATAATAATAATTATACCGAACGAAAAAATAAGACAGACGGTAACGGATTTTTTTTTTGTTTATACCATAATCGTGAAAAAATCCTCAATATTAGATATTAGATTTAGATCTTCGATCGACTCAGAATATTATAAGTGACTGAGTTTGCGATTTGTTTTTTTCAAGTTTTTTTCGTAAGATTATGATTAATTTAGTAAGCACGTCAATGATAAAACAGTATAATATTTAGTCTAACATATGTAATTCGACGGACATTATATAGTCGAAAGTGAAACAGTCACGAAACTCGCGTAAATTGATATTATTGTTACGTTATTAAAATATAATCAATAATTAATTACTTCAGGTTTGTTTTTATAATAATAAAAACATGATATGTGAAAGATATACGATATACCGTATTTAACCATAGTTTATTCTGAACAAAATTTGGAAATCGATAAAAATATACAAACAATATATACACACAGCAAAGAATGTTTTGGTTTTACAAAGATATGTTGTTTTTTTTCAATATTATACCTATTCATTATAACTCTATATTCTATACATTAGGTAAAAGAATGTAATATAAATTATACTCCTATAGTTTCATACCAAAGTAAACTATAAAAATATAAACAATTAAAGTTTTTTTTAACTATTTTGAAAAAACATAGAATAGTATAGGTTAAGCGTTTTAAAAACACTTTTTTTTTATATTATACAGGTTTAACTTTAAAGTACCAATAGAATATTGAATACAAGTTTATTAGTTTGTTATTATAATTAATATAATTAGCTTATTTCTAATATTGCTATAATTTGTTAAATATTTAACGAGATTTTAAACTCTAGAATAGTAATGACCAATCTACGGTTCGCGGGCCAAATCTGGCCCACCATCATTTATTAACTGGCTTACAAAAGTATTTTACATTACAGCACTTATTTGCGTATCTATAATATTTTATATTTATGTTAAAAAAAAAAAAAATGAAAAATGAAGTAAACGGCAAACTATAAAGTATTAAATAAAGCCATTAAATTAATATATTTAAAAATAATAATGTGTAATTATATACTTATTCTTAATATTCCAAGAAATTTTAAGTTTAAGTGAAAATTTAAAATTTCAGGCCCGGCAAATTTTTTTTTTTTTTATAGCTCGTGGTAAAAAAAGGTTTGGCCATTACTTTTCTTGAGCATTGGCACTAATGTTAAGGATTAGAAAAGCCTTACGTAACTGGAGCAATTTATGTCTTTAAATGCATTCATCTTTGACTGATATTCATATATACAGCTCTTTAACTTATTACTTATCTTAAGTCCTGGTTTCAACTAAAATCTTAAAGTCCCAACTTTATACAAACAAATACCGCAATAGATACAACTTTAAACTTCCTTCTCACAAAAACTCACCGATGCATAATTCTTCACTTCTATGGTCAGCAAAGCTTAATATACATCGAGAATGAATTTACATGGAATTGATCAATTTAAGTAACGATAACACAACGATAATGATTAATAAACTCGAATAACTGCTAGTTGTACTAATCGGGTAGAAGTATAAAAATTATATTTTGCTGTTTAGAATACAAATATTAGGTATTTATACTTTTATAATTATTCATAATATTTATATATATATATATATTTTCGTATGTCACGAAACGATGAAACGTTTTCTAATGTAACACATAATTCATCTACGACATTTATACAAGTCTAGGGTTTATTTTTTTTTGGACTATACAATGATTCGTTTCTCAGTTTACTGTACAATTTATCTATTAATGGTATTAATCCCTTAAACTTTACTTGGCCATTGATTATAGTGAGTTATTAAAATTGTTAATAATTAATATTTATAGTTAATGCATTGACTGAAATAAAAACAGTTCAACGTGATTGATTACGTAATGATGTAAAAAAGGTAATACGTATTACTGGTTTTTTTTATAACATAATAATAATTAAAAATATATCATATTAAATTTTTCGTGAAATGATTTGAATATTTCAAAACGATTGGAATAAAATAAAATTTGATTGGGTTGGAAAACATGTATGTCCGAACCGACTGAAAAGGATTAAACATTTTACCTTAGAACTTGTGTGGTATTAGATATGGCAAAATCCCCGGTACAACTGTTGTTAACGGGGTTAATTGGTTAACAGGAGCAAGGTTTCAACATTCAAAATATATTTTAATCCAAATGGATATCTGTCGAAACGTATAAACGTAAATGAGGGAATAGAATACGCCAGATATTTTAAATCCAATTATATATATATATATAAAAAAAAAAATATGACACTCCAGCGACGGTTTTGTTACCAACTATTATATGTTACATAATTACATAACTAATTAATGTGACTATTGCGTAACGCTCTGGGGTTGTATAAGAATGCAATTATAAGTCAATATCAAATATCTTTAAATGAAAAACTTATAGGGATTCCATATTATATATGTCTTTCCATAAAATACATTTGTCAATGATTCCTCGCTAAAATCTTTGGTTACACGTGCGCATAATCCATATATATTATTATGTATCTACTTAACTATTTCGTTAATTTCTTATATGAGTATATGAAAAGTACCTATGTACAGCGTATGATTAGATAAAAAATCATTATTTAAATAAAACAGCTTTAATTTCTGTATGATAACTGTCTTTATATTTTAATATAATGATTAATAATTTACAGAGAGACATTTTTTTTTGTTGGTAAAAATATATTGTAATCATATTTTTCAGGAGTTATCATTGTTTTGTTCATAATATTTAATACAAATAAATTTAAAAAGCTGTTCTAGGTATAAGTGACGTATTCAAATAAAGAAACTTAAACATCTTATTGCAAACAAGGGGGTATATTGCTATCGATAAATCCACGTTAATTAGATACCCTATCTATAAATTAATTTAAAAGCAATTAATATATACTGTACCATCAGTCAGCATCGAAGTTATCAAGTGATAAAAATAAAAATATCTCGGAACTTTATTTGATGAATGCGAAAACTGCAGAAAATTGATTAGTATTTTATACTAACCAAATCTTGGTTAAAACCCAAAAATTATTATTGTAAAATAATTAAAATTAAATAACCGTTAACAAATTCGTAAAAAATTCTGATTTGTAGGAATACTGTATACTTGTTTTTAGCGGATTGTTTTCCGTCGCGTATGGTTTTGTTATGCCATTTTTGATACGTTATTATTATTTATAGCTTGTAACTAAATATTATATCATTGCGTATTCTGAAAATGTTTCCACCATACTTGTATAATAAAATTTAAATTATATTTACTTAGCTCATTATAGTTTACACCGAAATACTTATACTCCCGATAGTTCTACCAATACCTAATACCATATACGTAGCTGCAAGATCTTTTTATTTATTTTAGAAAAATATCTAATGTGTTATACCTCAGTCGGTACTTTTATTTTTTAGACAAATATAGGAATATACCATTGTGTTGAATGACCCATAGTTTAATTATTAGCGTGTATAGAATTCATTATTTATAGGTGCATTTGTGTACAAAAATATAAAAGGCTACAATATCACCAATCTTCATTCGGAATCGTGTTTTGAATGAGGAGTTAATTTATCGTTCGAAAAAATGAATATAAATAATAAAACTAAAACTATGATCTATACAGATTATGAATATATTTTTATTATCGTTTAGTAGTGCATCAAATCACAAATATGTGATAATATTGATTATATCATTATTATTTTATTGATTTTTCGATTGACAAGCGTCATTACGATATGTGATAGTAATCCGCTCGGTTGATCGTGTTATAGTATTTTACCTATAAAAACGAAAACTTTGATAGTACATTTGAAACGGTCGTGCGGTGCATTACCTATTTACTATTAGTATTTTGTATTTAATTTCACGTCTATCATATAACAATAAAATTATTTTATCTATAAGATAGTCTATCTATAAGTGTCATAGTTTACATTTAGGTACTTAAAAATACAATTCACTTTGACCCAAACAATTATTTTAAGAAATGTTCATAATTTAAGAATGAATTATAAATTGGTAAAATTATTTCGATAAAAATATTAGTTATTTCATTTAATTGTGGTTTGCAATATATTTTACAGCGATGAATTTGACACCGTGATGTATTGTTTGCTATAAATTGACCTAAAACCGTACATGTAACTTAGAAATGGTTTCCCGTGCTGACATATTATGAGATATGACTATTGAAATGATACATGTATACTTATAAATCCTATTCGTGTTATTCGTTTGCGAATAGTTAAGCCCTGTGATTCAAAACTTGATATTTGAAAATCACTCGGCTCAAAGTCTTAAAAATCACTTTGTATACACTTTTATATTGCGTGGATAAGCTACGTATATAGATTAGGTAATGTATAACATCGATGTTCACACGTATATTATGGGTAGCGTTTTCGTACAATAAATGCCCTTACACACTGGACGGATTGTTTGCACGCGGACGCGGTTTTAAATGGCCACAAAGTTTACACACATAACAAAATTTACAAACCACTCCAAAACTAAATAACCAAAACAAAATATTAATAACCATCACTAACTCATGATTCTTGTACCAATATCTCGTGTGAGTAGTTTTATAATTTTTAATTATTAATTTTAAATAATTTAAAAATGAATTCATTAACCAATACTGAAGCCTATATTTTATTTAAAAAAAAAAAAAAAACATATAAAAGAAGATTTTGGGTCCTTCCTTTAAATACGAAAAAATTGTTCGTTGACGATAAAATATTTCTTATCATTCTCAATCCTATATTCTCTCTCGATCGAATACTATATTTTGTAAATGTCTGGGAACAATCTACACGATTGTTCGAACCGCAGTATTCGGATTTTGGTCTTGTTCGAAACACGTCCTATTTAAATATATTATCAATATAGTCTGCACATTAGGTGATAAATTCAATGTAAAAGATGTACACGAAAAGGTTAACGTAATATCAACCAGTCACCAAACGGCACACAAAATATATTGTGTACGGTTATTGCGAACAATAATACAATATATTTATTATTTACTCAAGCACTGATAACTGATATAATTTGGGAAGAATATTATAATTTATAATACGTATATAGTGTGTAGAGCATTAATTGTCTTTAAAAACAACATTGACATAACAGGTTTATCATTAATCACCGTATTGACCATGCGCAATTAAAATATTTCTAGTCACATCAATACTTATTAGCCGTAGTTATAGACATTTTTTATTTTAATTTATGTGTTCAATGTTTCCGCGCAAACGCATCCTGATCTCCGAAAATTTTTCTTGGACTTTTACTACGATTTCTTCTATATAGGTGTATATTCGATTTATCGACGGCGGAATATCCAAGAATATCAACACATCTGAACTATAATTGTGTATAGATAGTAGATATGATATGTGTCCATTCGTCGTTTGATACATCCTACTTGATTATAATATTCTTGTTCTTAAAGACGAAAGTCGCACCATTGTCACGGGATGTCATTTTCCGTATTTGCAATCGCTACGCGTCTATACGATCGGATTACGTGAAACATGCTTGATAATTTAATTAATACATAGTTAAATAATCCAAATATTTGGTGAGAATCGAGGACATGTTGCACTGCACTTGTATATAATAGTCGCATGTAGACATAATATGAATATTACACAATTTTCTATCCCCGTAAACGAATATGATATTACAACGAAACCATAAGGTACTGGCCATCAAAAGTTTGACATTTGATATGTAGTTATATTATATTATAGTTGTAATCATTATAAAAATATCAATTTTATAACTTAAAACGAATGTCGTGTACACGGAATTAATAAGAACATTTAATTTTAATTTTTTCTTCAAAAAAAGGATATAATGGAACCATGTGTTTATAATTTCTTATAAATTTCATGTGAAGTATATTTGTAGTATATAGTGTAGTTGTAGATAAAGAAAAGAAATATAAGTTTTTGATCGTATACAAATTAAATAAATACTGTAAATTTACTTTACCTAACTTTTTATCAATATGAATAATTGTTTAAATCAGCGGTTCAAAAATTGTGCACCGCGCTCATCACGAGCCTATTGAAGGGACGCCGTGGCCCACATAAAAAAAATAACTAGAGTTAGATCAACTAGTGTTCATTTACTATCCATATTGCAAGTTCTTATTGTGGAACTGAAATTGTGATTAAAATTGGTCTAAAAAAGGGCACCGGCTCGTATAAAGTCTGAGACCTACTGGTCTAAATATATATTATATTAACATTATTATGTATCCAAGATTTTCTTGAAATATGGTTTCAATATTTAACCTAAACTACGTATATTGCAATTATAGAATGCTGATATAAAACCATAAAGCTCAATGCTGTTCACTTTCGACACTATGAATTTCACAGTTCATATAATATATAATCGGTTAGTTAGAATAGGGGAAAGCACAAATAGCTCTCTTGCTTCCTCACTCTGAATACAACATTTGTTTCGATAATTGGTTTTGAAAACATTTTCAGTATGGCTTCAAATCAAATCAATTCAAATTGTTAACTGGAACCTAAAAAGAGATTGTTCAAACGGGTTTACTATCCTTTGTCGTCTTATATTGATTTTTGTTTCCTAATAAAATAAATAAATAATAATGCACAATGAATATATTCTGTTTTTGCGTAACATAGTTTACATAACATAATAGCGTCAGTAACAAAAATAGAAATAAATATCATTATAAGTACACAAATATAGGTAAGTATTCATTACTGTGTCATGAAGTGTTCAATAAAAAATAAGTTTTAGGGTAATTTAAAGTTTTTTTATGTATTCATTTGTTATATTTATATTACTAAAAAAGTTAACAGTCAAAACCAACAAAAAAGGAATTCGGTAATTTTTTTTCGCGATACATTATTACATTATAAATTAATTTGAAAAAGTAATACTTCTAAATTAGATTAAAAATATTAAAATGTTAAATATGATCTAAATTAGTATTGATTAGTTTCCAAATTTGAGCTGAATGTTCAAATATCTGTATTGACACTGTCATAAACAGAATTGCCATAGATTACAGTTCTTCTCTTTAGCCGAGCTTATATTATAATTTATAATAATTATTATATTAAATTAACACTATAAGTTCAACTTTTTTCCAACAAAAATAGATCGAATAATTCAAAACAATTGATCATTTACTGTTATATAGCAAGATAAATAAAAGCCGTAACATAGTACATATACGACCTTCCAATATTATATAATAATGTTCATATTTTTGCGTCATTGTACAATCACTCACAGTTTAATATATATTTTAAGTTTATTAAATATATTTTAATCATTGGTAAAACTGCTGATATTACGTATTTTATCAAAAATTACGTGCCCATTGAATTACAAAAATTTGGATCTGAATCCGCCTACCTACGTGTTAGACGAAAAAAGTAGAGCTATACTTGATTAATGATTAGTATTACACTATTTCCACGGTAGAAGACCATATTATAACACTCACTAATTACAGAATGAAAATTCTATAATATTTTTTAAAAAATTATTTTAATTCAGATAAGTTTAATCGTTAGCAGATGATTCCAGCACAGACTAAATCTATAATATATAATATATACCTTAACATATATATATTTCAAAGACGTTACTATATAAAACGAAATCACAACTTTCAGATTATTTTTGTTTACTTTACTTGTCGTTATTTTATACAGAGTTTTTTTACAACAACGTTTCAATATAGTATAATATTGTTTTCATATTCATGAGTCAATGCTCACACACGTACACACGTACACACAATATGTGCATAAGACAAATGGACACTAATATACGCAATTGACAAACGAAGGAGAACCATCGCGTACGAATAAAATCAATGATTTATTTACAACTGTAATATCGATATCGTTATTGTATTATACCTACCCGCAAACACACGCACACACATGCACATAATAATGTTTTGTTGCGATATTATATTTGGGTCAAGTCTGCGAGTAAGAACCTGTTATTATTTTATCCGGCTCGTACTACAGCGCAGTCAGCAGTCACATGTCAATGAAACATTGCGGTTTTTACAGATCTATTTTGTTTGTGCATTATCGTTTTTTACCTTCTCGGATCGATGGAGTGAATATTCTCACGAGTGGGTCACTACCATAATATTGTCGGGCGGGACGGGTGTTAACGCGCGGATTGCTTTCATCCGCATGTATATATACTCCGAATACAATACTATATTGTATTCTACTATACTATATACTTGATTATTATTATTATTATTATATCACCTCGCGATAACCACATGTGACAGGTACCTATCATCAACATTATACCTGCCTACAATCGTATGTGAAATCAGAAATTATAATTGCTGTTAGCGCTTTTAGA
This sequence comes from Chaitophorus viminalis, assembly GCA_025469195.1. Lineage (NCBI taxonomy): Eukaryota > Metazoa > Arthropoda > Insecta > Hemiptera > Aphididae > Chaitophorus > Chaitophorus viminalis. The sequence goes on from JAIPRK010000284.1 coordinate 135,479, forward strand.
AGCTTCGACTGGTTTCTATCGGATGAACTCCAATCAATGTTTAAGTATATTTTATGTACCCGCAGTGAAGTGTTTAAGAACAATTCATTGAAATATTTATACCGATATACCTTTAGTATTTGTACAAACATAACCCATTCATTTATAGGTAGGTACACTACGGTTGGAAATTTTGTGGCGTAACTTATTATTTTTAATCGTCCGTAATTCGCAGTATAAATGATAGAAATCATACTTTTAAAATACATGGTACACATGAAATACAACTTGTGTCACTTAGGTTGTACAAAACCTGTATTGTAAAAAAATAATTTTAATGTGTGATACATTAATCGACTAGTTATGCATCTTTATCTTAGTTTAAGAGTTATTATATTTTATATATACTACAGTAAAATGTACGTATGAAAATGCAGTTATTATAATAAAATAAAATTGTCTGTTGACGAAGCAAAATAAATTATAGATATTGTATATGTAATATACAAGTGCATTATGCATATTATATAATATTTCAGATTTTAAACAATATCAGTTATCTCATAACCTCACGAAGTGAATAATACGCATGGACAGTACCTATTATTCATCGTGGCAGTTGCATATGATTGTGTTGAATGTGTGTGCGTGTATTCAGAAAAATATTCAAATCATCCCCAGGTAGTTTTGAATTAAGATACTATCTAAGACCACTCTAGAATATTATATTAAAAATATCGGTATTGGATGTTTACATAAAAGTAAGGTATCTAAAAATAAACTATGTTAATTCAAAAAACTTAACTATTACCATTGATTATAAATTAATATTATTAGTATAACTAGTATTTATAATGATATTGTATATATGATATATTATACATTTTTTAGATTATGAACAGAGTGATGGAATCTATTGGTTTTACAATGATGTATGTTTTTTTTTTTTTTTTGTGTCTGTCATCACGTTTTGGGGCAGTAAAAATGCTTCGATTTTCTTAAACAGCAACTTTTCTGAAATAAAAGTGAATGTAGATGGTACATAATTGGTTGGTTCTAACTCAAAAACGAAAAACCATAAATACTTGAAATTTTCACCAAATCTTTATATTGGAGTTTTCTATACATGGTTAAGTTTTTAAAGTATTTTGACATATTTTGACTTATATATAGACAATTTAAATTTTCGATTATTGTAAAAAATTTTTTTTAAATATCTATAAAATTTAATTAGTTGGTCGAAAACTCTCGAAAATTTAATACAAGGTTTATAATAACCTTAACTTATCGTCACTAAAAAATATCGGAAATCGTTTAACTCAAATTTTTTTCATAAGCTTATAAAGCTCAAATTTGTATAAAATGTGTCAAAATCACGATAATTTGCAAGTTATTTTGTAGATAAAAATTCATAAAATTTTTTTCTGTTTATACTTAAGGTTCAAAATTTTAACACTAGTTTGTCCATAAACTAATCATCAAAAATATATAAAAAAAATTTTACCGAACTTAGAGAAAAAATTTTTATGACTGTTTGAAATTTAAATTTTTACGAAATTGCATTGTAATTCAATTTAAATATAAAATACTATATTATTATATACATATTTTAGACAAACATATTAACTCCGTTCAGAATCGTTATTCGTATACAATGATATCTATCATTGCATTCAAATTTAACAAATCCATTGTAATAATTGCACTCCACCCCCAACTGTACAACAAAGCGAGGCCCATCCGTTTTTTTCTATTTCGCATATTTATATGAGAAATCATTATTGTCATATAATTGAATGAATAATATATTACCATTTCAGATTTCTGTTAAAGACATTTTTTGATTGTGATTTGTGTTCGAACTCCTAAGCAATCACGATGCAATAAAGAAAATTAATTTTTATTGTGTATTTGTGTTATTTAAGTTATTCACACCTATGTTATTTATTAATAACTTATGTAAATTAATTTTTACTCACAGATGATTTGAAACCTGGGAAAATTAAAGAAAAAAATTTGAAACTTTCTACAGGTACTTATATCTAATTTATTAAGTCAGAAAACGCAATTTAAATTTTATAATACATCGGATTATTTTAGATAATCATACCAGGTATAGTAATATTGTACAAAACAATTTCCAAATTTACAATTATAACTTAATAATGTGGTTAAATAGAGCGAGCACAATGGTAATTAGTATTTACCTATTGAATACATCTTAAGTGGATGAATCGACTTTATAAATATGAAATTGATTATGATAATATTTTTATTTAAATTTTTTGTTACAGTTGAGTTCCTAAATATTATTTTTATTCAAATTATTATGAATAAAAAAAATATAATATGTAAAATAAGTTGATTGAAATTGAATTTCAAAAGAATAACCTATGTAAGACCTGTAATAAATATCATCAAACAATAAAATTCAACAAAAGGGTGATTATAGTGATTACTAATTAATAGATATTAATAATGATATATTTTCCAGTAGTGTTAGTGTCGATTCAATGTTTCATAGTAATAATTTATATGTTTTAAATTTCAATAGATGTTATGTCACATACGTTATGTCAGACTAACAATAGAAAGCTAATTATTGTAGTATAATTAAATTAAAATGAAAACCAATTTTAAGGCAGCTGTATATGGGCTTTGAATAATCTAGATATTATTATGCTCATTGTCAATTACAATAAAGACACCGCTATACTACTTCTATAACGAATACAAGGTTTGTTGCATAATTATACGTTCACATGATTAAACATCAAACTAATTAACGAAATTAAGTTTTGAAAAATTGTAATATTAGTTGGTATCTATATATTAATAGCTATATATAATTAGTAATTATTTTACTTTCGGCAGTATATAGGAACTATGTTTAATCTGATTATAATAGTATATGTATAATATATTAATACATATATTATACATATATATAATGATCAAATATGCAAGGATAAACTTTTTTTTTTTAATTGGTTTATTTTTTATGGACGGTTTAGCAACTAAGGCCTAAGGCCTCCATGTGGGAGTTTTGTAGATTTTATACTAACATGAGTAGCATTGTAGGGATATGGGGTGTGAAACATGTGGGTATGTGTGTAGACGTGGATGACGCCTCTAGGGTCGTGTGGTCACCCATCCGATAGTTAGCAGCGTCGGGTGGTTATTTACCGCAGCTCTGAGCGTGTATGTGACAAACCATAAGATTAATATTATTCTAGCAATCAACGGTTGTTGAGGCTTATGTTTGTAGTGTTTACGATCGATTATACGACAGTGGATTTAAAATAAACGTTCATATCATCTACTTTTAACGTCTAAGATCCATCATCTCGAATGCTCATAGCAAATTACTAATATTATGCAACAAAATGTAGAATACTGCAATGTGTATGTCATAGTGCATTAAATTATAATCACTCTACACCGATAACTTGTTGCTTATAATAAACGTATAAATTAACATTTATATACAAACATTCAAATGTATAATAATTACGAATGATTCCCATCTGTATTTATATTTTTAAATTTCCGAGTCGACCTGGAACTTGGAACTGACCCTAGCCGATCATATGGGAGGGGGGGAGTTACATATAGATACGACCAGTTTTTTATTTACTCTTCGATCTACGGTGTACTCTGTACATACGGAACAATGGAAATATGTTTTCAAGTCACACGGCTATTACAAACATACACTAACAATCACCGATCGTGTATTTTCGTTTATATAGTAAACACCGCGTGAAGCCATACGATACGGTCGCTCTATAATGACTATGACTATAGGCTATACATAATATGTCCATATACCGTCGAGTAGACCTTTCCACCACGTCTCATCCATTTGGATCACTTAAGTTTTTCCAAACAAAAATACGACTGAAATAACGAAAATCACACGCGATAATAAATATTATATGAACAATATTATTGCGCGTCGCACCATCTGACCAGATTTTTGTGTTCTACACGGCCGAATGAGCTATTATAATCGCTGTAAATTTTTATAAATCACGTTCGTACATCGAGACATTGGACGATTCACCGTGATAAGATACTGGTCGGTAATGTTATATTGTTATAATAATATTATTACGTTTTACACGCGATAGCGGAGACGAATAAAATATTATCATCGGTAACACCGCCGCACCGAGAAACGTGCGTTATCGTGTCGGAAGTTCCGGGATGTTACATTACTTCTGCGTCGTTGGCCTTTGAGAATATTCCCCGTCGCGTTGCACTAACATTTCAATTGTTAACACCCTTGTTCTTTCGTTCGTTCGATTTGCTCGAGCATTTTTTATATTTATTTATTTTTTCGTCATTTTTTACCACCCTACAAATCGTCCGTCGTCGTCGTCACCTTTCCCTCGAAATCATACCATTCAAATAAGCTCAAATCGTTGCCGTCATTATCGCTAAAATTGTTTTGATTCCTATTTCACCATGGTCAGGACCAAGAACATGGTCAACTACAACAGAGGTAATTATTCTAGTATTCGTTCAATTCAATAATTTTTACTGTACATAAGTACCTAATTATTATAATAAGTATTATGTTGTATGTGTATATTTTTTAAATAGAACATGTTTCAAATATTCCCATGTACCTATAATAGCTTTTATGAACTTTATACATAACAACTTTAACTTTTACTTGAATTTTTACTGTGCATTTTAAGATCGATAACTTTCATACAGAAAATCATAAACATTTAAAACATTTAGACTATTAAAGACAAGTTTTTTTAGCAATCTAAAAACCCCTGATTATATTCTGTAAAATTAGACTAGTAATATTAAAATTATAATATTTATATGAAACCCAAAAATAGTCTTTAACACCCTATATACCTCACTTCCCATCCAGTAAACATTGCTCATTACCATTGTTAATATAAGACATACATATATAGGCTATATTAATTGTATTATATAATTTTTTGTGTATGACATGTTCCAAATTCAATTATTATTGTAGTAATTATTGTGATTACTGATCAATATTCATACAAATAGGCTTTAAAATATCAAAATAAATATTTGAGAAATGAAAATTTTGACATAGTGTTAACAAATAAATACATATCAAAATTAAACACTCTCAGGTATTTCGACAATCCTGTTCGCACCGATCTTATTATTTGAAATTTAAAAACAGCTATGGACTATGTCAGTAGAAATAAATGCTAAAATACCTGCAATAATTGCATGCAGTACCGAAAAATTTACTTTTTATGTACTCAACAATATGCCATTTTTAACACCAGGGTATAGTTAATTAGGTAATAATTATCGATCAACGGTTCGCGGTTCGCCATAAGCTCATAAAGCCATTCACCAACAAGGTCATATTTTATAGTCTATTATCATCGACACGAGACGATTGTAGATAGCTATACCCATATTATATCGGTTGAATGTTGATAAATCGAATTATAAAGCCAAACACGCTTTATGTTCCAGAGCGTGTAAACTTGTTTCGGTACGTTTTGCTCACTACTAATATTATCTTGATAATATGATATTGAACGAGTTAATGAATTTCGTTGCGTCGGTGATTAATATGTCAATTATACCGCAGCCGACATACAACTTACAAGTTCATCAGTATATTATACATGATATAGTGTCCAACTACTCACACTGAAAATAGACCAATAGCTTTTCGTTTTCAGTTGTGAAGTTATGAAATAAATTTTATAGTGGGGCAAAAACAAAAAAAAAAAATCAAAATCTATTTAACTGGTACGCCATTTTATACCGTAAAGTACCCGTTAAGTAATCGTGACATATTATTTCGAACACTTTACTGTTTGATCTTAATGGATAACCGTTTGCATTAATTTAATATTATAACGAATGAGATGTTAATAATTACTATTATTAGTCATATCTGATTTTAAACTCATAAATCACACATTTAAGAATCTACACGGCACTTAGATATTAGCATATTTTTTAGTTGTAAATAGTAATTAAGTAGAACGGTATTTTTTTTTATTCCATTCGCTTACAGACATTTATGTTACAGAAATTCACCAAGGATTCCAATACAAATGCTCAATTCGAATGAATAATAATAATATTTTAATAATAATTAACCATGAAACTCGGATTTTTTGCGTAGCTAGGCATTATTAAAATATGGTGGGAGTATTTGTTGGTATTCTAATTAGAAGTCCTCGAATACGATTGAACAATAATATTATATAATATAATGTCGTTTACACGTTCAAAATATTTATGAGTTCATAAGTCACCTGCATTCAATGTAGAATATTAGTACAGAATTTTAAAATAACTTTTCAATTTGTTATATTTCTCAACTCTACATAAATGTGCATTTGAATGGAAAATAATTTTAGCCTTACATTTCGGAGACGCTTTTATTTTCATTTTTTTTACTTTAGTTTGACATTTTAGCGTCAATGCATAATATATTTATGAATGTTATGTTAATTGTGTGAACAAAGCTGTGATTTTTGAATTATTCTGAATACTGCGAGTGAGTTAATTTCTCGTCTATAAAATGAGAAAAAAGACGATTTTCAATTAAATCAAATTTGGATTAAAATATTTTATTAATTTTCGAATATTTCGAAAAATGAAAAATTGTTATATTTTACACTTGCAATCGTGGTTTATTATAGAAAATATGTATAACCGTATAAAGTTTATTAAGGTATATTAAATTATGCATATAAAATTAGTTAATAATATTATGCAGATATAAAGTTGATTTTACAATTTTATTTTTGTTTGTTTGTCAAGGATATTTTTACAATAAGTATTATCAATTATATATTAAATAATTTTCTAATATACGGTTACAAATAATTTAATTGCACTAATATTACTATGGCCTATGATGGGTAGCTTATCATGAATAATATTTTATTATTAGTAATGTATAGTATGTTATGTTATATTACATTATATTATATTATATTATTTATTACTATATTAATCAAGCAGTAAGTTTTGTTCCTGAATTCCAATAATTTTACAGTCAAATTAATTTATTCCTGGATTTCCATTTAATTATAAAATTACTAAATATCACTTTCTTCCTCTTATGCGAATAATGAAATTTAATTAAAATTAACTAAACGAGAGAACGAGAGCTGGTTAAAAATGTTACTATTATGTGTGGTAAAAATAATTTTTACTTTACCATCGTAAATAAATCAACCATCAAACAAAAATTAAACTTTAATTAAGTTATTTACATATTAATATATTAAAAGTATATTTTTATCCCTGTATATACGGGATCATTGTTTAAGTTTGACATTTTTTTGAATTTTAAGTATTTTAACTTTTAAGCGAAAAGTGCTTTAGATTTCCAATCTTAATGAATTATTATGTACTGTTTTTGCTTTATATATTATGTATATGTAAGTTGTATATACATATACAACTTAGGGTGGGTGTCTCTATAGTTTCGTAGGTTTGTGGCATCAATAAAAATATAGAGAATAAATAAAACCTTCAACTTTTTTTGTAGAATATTAAATCTAATATAACGTTGTTTATATTCATTCAAAACTGTCAATGAAATTTTTTTTCATCGTTAATACTTATACATATTTTGGTTATCAATTGGATCAGGTTTTCTTAATAATTTTTGCAACTTTCTGGAAAATGTTGAGTTTTTTAATGAAATTCTGAAAACTGTAATAGCTTTTAAATACGGTATATTGATCAAATAACTTCAGACGAATTATTTATACACATATTTTAATTTGAACACCGGTATTTGAATAAGTGTAATTTATTTTATCAACTCCGCAGTTACCATGGGGAAATCGGCTAAAATGGCGAGTAAATCGACTTGTAGTGTTGGCAGCAGAGGTTCATCCACGGCGGCATCCTGTGCTGGGACTTCTACTCCGGGAAAAAGTAATTATTGTATCACACACGTTTGATCGGAGTGTTTTTACTATTATAATATTTTTATTACCATTATTATAATTATATTATTGTTATACGAACACAAATGTTGTACCGGCGTGGTTAGTATATATTATACGGTATTCGTGTAGCACAAGCGACATATACTGCCTGTATACTTTTAAATGTGGTACATTCGTCACTGAATATATCTCGCACACTATGTACCGCACGACAAATTTGTTTTTTTTTTTGTTAAGTAATCAACTTGCATCAATGTGTACAAATTTTGTTTACAAAAAAATTATGAGTGAAAATTATGTGCTCGTAGAGGAATTCGTGTTGAATAAACGAATAAAATTTATAACTTATGTCGGAATGTGTGATCATATTAAATACTATGTGTTCAACTATAATACAATATGGAAACACGTTCGTATTGTAAGCGAGTTTTCATATTTTCAATAATATATTATCAATTATTATAATATAATATTTTCTTTATACCTTTTTATGCCTAACCAGCATGCTTCATTAAATTCACGAATAAGCCGCTTATCTATTTTCATGTATATTGTATGATAAACATTCGGTGTATAAATATATTAAGTTGCAATTAAAAACGTAAGACTCGAATACGATAATAATGATGAAATATAGTTATGAATTTATGATAAATGTCTTTTACCATTCTCCGGTAGATCACTTATGTTACACGAAACGAACATCATTATATTTTACTCCGATTGTAAATCGAATATATCCTAGTACAGAGGTGGAAAATTATTTTTCTTGCTTAGTTGTTTTACGTGCTAGAAATTACGGGATTTTTTTTCCGCGTCCAATTAATTTATAAAAAATAAATTATAGAATATATATATACCTACATATAAATTAGAAAAATATATTTATTCGCAATAAACAATGAAAAATACGGGTAAGCCTTATCTCATGATTTAATAATATTAAAAACAAAATATAATATTATATATATTTTATAATATTTTGCGTGCCTTCAATATATTTTCGCATGATGTTACATTGCCACGAATTTGCGATCCCTGTACTATAGTATTACACAATTACGCGTTTGTTTAATGTATGTGATATTTAATCAAAATTATGATTTTTGCTGTTCAAAAAATGACCACGCAATTCTATATGTAAAGTCGTCGAGTATAATATATTTTGCACTCCATGCAGATAAATACTCGGGTGGAAATCCGGTGCACCCCAGAGAGACACCAGTTTGGCAAAAGGAGATCACGTGCTTTTTCCAGTTGAAAAACGAAGTCCAAAGGTCGGCTGATGAAGAGGACGATAACGACGACGGTGAGCAACACGCGATGGAACAAGACACACCGCAACCAGGATCGTCAGGAATGTAATACGAATATTGTTAGTATTTTATTTTTTCCTATAATACTATTTTCTTGTTCTTTTTTTTTTATTTACATTTCTTAACCTATCACATTATTTTCTCTATACGAGCCAGTGGTTAAATGTAAATATTTATTTACCTCTTTATATTATAATCATTCAGTGTTTTTTTTTTTTTTTTTTATATTTTTTATTCAATTTTTGATGATATTTACATGCGTAAACCCTATTATATAATCACGTTCGTATTTGGTAGTGTATATACACATGGCACAATAGTATTATGTATATAAAATAATTATAATATATTTCACGTTTCTGCAAGAGCAGAATAAAATATTAATTTCATTAGTTGTATAATATATAGTATTTAATAAACAATAAAAATGTAATACATGTTCATGCGTACTGAATTTTAGGTGTAATAATAAATTTAGGTATTCTATGTAATTTTATTTTAAATGGAACTCGACGAAAAATATTGAAAATGTTACACTTTTCATTTATTAGGCTCCTTATACGGTGTTATAGTATATTATAAATATAACTATTGATGAAATCAATATTATCAGAGTTCATTAAAATTGAAACAATCGTGGTTATTCGTGTTTTTTTTTTAATACAAGTACATTTAAATTAAATCATTTGTTTGGGTTAATCGTTTTTTCGGTAAAAAATTGAAATAATTCATCTGCTTTTGTACTCTATTATATTATTTGCAAGACCTACCTGAAAATATATATTATTTAGTTACGTTGATGCAATTATTGAAATATAAATTATGATAGTGGTCATGATCACGTAGGAACTTGGAATAATCGTAGGTATATTTTGATGAAAAAGAAATTGGAAATCAACGATTTGACATGAAATAATAATTATATTATGCTCATGGTCGTGAGATATAAAAATCGCAAATCAATGGTACGATAATATTTTATTTTAGATTCTGAACAGAGTGATGGAATCTATTGATTTTACAATTTTTTTTGTGTGTCATCACGTTTTGGGACACTAAAAATGCTTCGATTTTCTTAAACAGCAACTTTTCTTAAAGGAAAGTGAATATAGATGGTACTTGGGCAAGTCAAAAATCCAACTTTCTCAAAACTTTTTAAAAGCGTCGAAAAAAAACGATAAAAAAATTACGAAAAAACGGAAAATTTTACGCAAAACCATGTTTTGATAAAACACATTTTTTTAAAATGTTCTAACTCAAAAACGAAAAATCGCAAATACTTGAAATTTTCACCAAATCTTTATATTGGAGTTTTCTATACGTGGTAAGGTTTCAAATTATTTTGACTTATTTATAGACAATTTAAATTTTCGATTATTGTAAAAAAATTTTTTTAAATATCTATAAAATTTAATTGGTTGGTCGAAAACTCTCGAAAATTTAATACAAGGTTTATAATAACCTTAACTTATCGTCACTAAAAAATATCGGAAATCGTTTAACTCAAATTTTTTTTATAAGACCATAAAGCTTAAATTTGTATAAAATGTGTCAAAATCATGCTAATTTGAAATTTATTTTGTAGGTAAAAATTCATAAAATTAATTCTGTTTATACTTAAGATTCAAAATTTTAACACTAGGTTATCCATAAGCTACTTTTCAAAAATCTATTAAATAATTTCTACCGAACCAAAAGGAAAAAATTTTATGACCGTTTGAAATTTAAATTTTTACGAAATTGCGTAAAATAGTGATTTTTCCTCATATGATTTTAAATATTTATTATAATTCAAAAATTATAAGTTGCAGAAACTTGAAATTTTTACCAGCTGTTAAGATTGGTATTTCCTTTATGTCATATATTTTTCAAAATATTTAAATAATTTTTATGCTACTTATGGGCATTTGAAATATTCGACTTTTTTACATCTTTTTTTTATAATCGGTGATAAAAACAATATGGCTGGTACAAAATACTTGAAAATTTAAAAGAAAATTTCACAGAAATAGTTATTATTATCATTCAAAAATTATTAAAATCCATAGACACGTTTTTTTTTATAAACGTTTGAACAGCGAATATTGACATAAAATTACATGCAAAATATAATATAATGTATAATATTCTAGACTGACAAATTATATCGGTTTTTGAAACTTGCTCTCATTCAAAAACCAAATAAGGCAAACACTTGAAATTTTCACCAAATCTTTATATAGGTTTTTTCTATACATTGTTAAGTTTTCAAAGTATTTTGACTTATTTTGACTTATTTATAGACAATTTAAATTTTCGATTTTTGTAAGTTTTTTTTTTTTGAAATTTATAATTTAAATAATTAATTAAATTAATTTATTTAAATTAATATAAAATTTATTTGGCTGTCCGAAAACTCATGAAAATTTAATGCAAGGTTTATTATATGTTATACTTATCGTAACTAGAAAATATTGGAGATCGTTTTACTCAAATTTTTTTTATAAGCCAATAAATTTCAAATTTGTATAAAGTATTTTCAAATCGCGGTGATTTGCAAGTTATTTTGTAGTTGAAAATTCATAAAAATTTTTCTGTCTATACTTCAGGCTCAAAATTTTAACACTAGGTTGTCTATAAGCTTATCTTCAAAAATATATAAAAACATTTCTATCGGACTTAAAAGAAAAAATTTTATGATTGTTTGAAATTTAAATTTTTACGAAATTACATACTATTACATTATATTTCAATTTTAATATAAAATACTATATTATTATATACCCATTTTAGACAAACATATTAACTCCGTTCAGAATCGTTATTCGTATACAATTATATACATCATTGCATTCAAATTTAACAAATCCGATGTAATGACCTATCTTATGAGCGAGGTGCACTCCCCCCCCCCAACTGTATAGCATAGCGAGGCCCATCCGGTTATTTTTTTATTCCTTTTTTTTTAGTACCTTGAGAAAATATTTGAAGGGCTGCAATAAATATGGTTAGTTATGCAGTAGTCGACGACTGTTATGAGGTCAGAAGACGGAATAATATTATTTTAAAATTTTCAAAATAAGTTTCTGATGTTCTCCTTATATTATTTAAAATTTGTGCTAAAATATTAATAAAAAAAAAAAAAAAAATGCTATTACATAAATATATTAATTTAAATTAAAAAAAATTTTTTGATCAATGCAAAAATATTTATACAGTATGGCAACTAATAATATCTACTTGTCTTAAAGACTGAAGTAATATTCTTTTTTTTATTTGCCAAAAAAGGTAATATTAAAAAGGTAAATATGTTCATGTTATTGCTTAAAAATTGTACAGTACAAAAAAAGAACACAAATATAAATTATAATATTGGTAACAAAATAAAAATTTGTTAATGGTTTAATACTCGTAGGTATATTTAATTTACGAGTATTTTTAGTTTTATTGTATTATTTAATATAACAGATCAAGCCAAATGCTCCAATGAACAGGAATTAATATTTAAACATGATACTATATATTATACTAAGTACCAATATCTATTATTGGTTATTATAATTATCTCCAAAGCTCAAAATCTACTATACAACTCATGTTAATTATGATTTTAATAATTTTATTTCATAATTCAACATTGAATCGGTTATATTATCTCGTATTCTTATTACACGACATTATTTAGAAATCTTTATCAGAACAAACGGACTTAAATTGAAATACGGTGATTGCATGCAAATGTATTATTGTGTTAATAATATGGTAGTTTTTCAGGGTAAAATAATTTTGGTCGACTTGAAAATAATTATTTTTGTAATACACACTTCTCGATGTCAGTATACCCACAACGCTATCTATTTGCGGAAGTGAACGTAACTACGTCGTTCTAAGACACTAGACTAGCGGCACTATCCGGGACTAGTAGAGTGCTCTGTCCATTCATGTGTCCGATTTCAATAGGTTTTTGTTTTTTGACTACATTGATGATTACAATTCCAAGTTCCTCTCTAATAAAACGGCTCGTTAATAATTATTGTTGTTACGCAACAGACGGGTGATTGGTTTTGTAAATATTTTCGCAAAACACCGCGGAGTGAGAGAGTGCGATCAATTTTTGATTTACCAATTCATTGGCCCAGTATAATTTGCCGTTTCTCTTACTTCTTTCAACGCTGAAATAAAATGTAAGCAGTAAGCACAATATATTTTTAAAACAATGGTATAACAAGTGCGTTAACTGTGGATTATGAGTTTTTGAATCATAAAATAAAATTTAAATTAAAAAAAAAAAAAAAAAATGTTTATTATAAGTTACAATTTTTTATCCTGTCATTATTAATCAAACCATCATTTTGGGAAATATAATGACGGAAAAACGTATAAAACTAATTAATATGTTGCTTGTCGTTGGTGCTGATGGGCCCCTCTATTTTGAGTATGCTCTGTGCAAATGTAAATATGGCCTTGGGAATGAGAGTGATAATTATCATTGTTTTTCGACGAAAGGTGACGACGCGGTTACATTTTACTCGTTGGAACCGATTCCCATCCGATTCGATAGTCTCACTCGTCGGAAGAAAAACAACACCTACCGTGTATATTATCGATAGCGGCTATATCTATAGCGTTCCATCCGTTTCCGATGTGCCGACTAGTCGGATGCGTCGGTCTGAAAACAAATTTACTTGTTTTGCTTCCGACGAACCGGACTGCCGGAATCTGTTTCAACGTATCCGTAAACGGTAGTATATTTGAAATTTATATTTTCAAAAATCGAGTACCATCAGCATTTAATTACAATTACGTATAGGTACTTACATATATTTTAATGATACAATTTTATATACATTCATTTTAATCTGTATTTGCTTTTTTTAGATTCTGAACAGAGTAATGGAATCTATTGATTTTACAATGATGTGTGTTTTTTTTTATTTATTTTTTTTTGTGTCTGTTATCACGTTTTGGGGCAGTAAAAATGCTTCGGTTTTCTTAAACAGCAACTTTTCTAAAAGGAAAATGCATGTAGATGGTATATGGGTGAGTCAAAAATCCAACGTTTTCAATACTTTTTAAAATCATCGAAAAAAACGATTAAAAAATTACGAAAAACCACGTTATGACAAACTACATTTTTTTTGAAATGCTCTAACTCAAAAATGAAAAACCGCAAACATTTGAAATTTTTACCAAATCTTTATATTGGCTTTTTCTATATATGGTTAAGTATTCAAAGTTTTTTGACTTATTTATAGACAATTTAAATTTTTGATTTTTCTAAGTTTTTTTTTTTTGAAATATCTATAAAATTTATTTGGCTATCCGAAAACTCTTGAAAGTTTAATATAAATTTAATTATAAGTTATACTTATTGTAACTAAAAAATATTGGATATCGATTCACTTAATTTTTTTTTATAAGCCCATAAAGTTCAAATTTATTAAAATATGTTAAAATCGCGATAATTTGCTAGTTATTTTGTATTATAAAATGTTTTCTGTTTATACTAAAGGTTCAATATTTTAACACTAGGTTATCCATAAGTTACTTTTCAAAAAACTATAAAAAATTTCTACTGGACTTTAAGAAAAAAATTTTATACTTTAAGAAAAAATTTTATGACAGTTTGAAATTGCCTATGGATTTTAATAATTTTTAAATGACAATAATAACTACTTCTGTGGAATCTCTTATTAAATTTTCAAGTATTTCATATTAGTCAAAATTTTTTATTATCACTGATTATAAAAAAAAAATGTAAAAAATTCGATTATTTTAAATGCCTATAAATGGCTTAAAAATCAAAATCATATTTTGAAAAATATATGACATAGAGGAAATGTCTATCTTAACAACTGGTAAAAATTTCAAGTTTCTGCGACTTGTACTTTATGAATTATAACAAATATTTAAAATCGTTTGACGATAAATCGCTATTTTATGCAATTTCGTAAAAATTTAAATTTCAAACGGTCATAAAATTTTTTTCTTTTGGTCCGGTAGAAATTTTTTTATATATTTTTGAAGATTAGCTTATGGACAAACTAGTATTAAAATTTTGAATCTTAAGTTTAAACAGAAAAAATTTTATGAATTTTTTTCTACAAAATAACATTTTATACAAATTTGAGCTTTATGAGCTTATAAAAAAAATTAGAGTGAAACGATCACCGATTTTTTCTAGTAAAGATAAGTTAAGCTTATTATAAACCTTGTACTAAATTTTCGAGAGTTTTCGGACAGCCAATTAAACTTTATAGATGTTTAAAAAAAAAAATTTAACAAAAATCGAAAATTTAAATTGTCTATAAATAAGTCAAAATATGTTAAAATACTTTGAAAACTTAACCATATATAGAGAACACCAATATAAAGATTTGGTGAAAATTTCAAGTTGTTGCGGTTTTTCGTTTTTGAGTTAGAGCATTTTAAAAAAAATGTAGTTTGTAAAAACGTGATTTTGCGTAAAATTTCCCGTTTTTTCGTAATTTTTTTATCGTTTTTTTTTGATTTTTGCAAAAAGTATTAAAAAAGTTTGATTTTTGACTTGCCTAAGTACCATCTACATTCACTTTCCTTTCAGAAAAGTTGCTGTATAAACAAATCGAAGCATTTTTATTGCAAAAAAAGTTTTCGTCAGACACAAAAAAAAAAAAAACAAATCATTGTAAAATCAATAGATTCCATCACTCCGTTCAGAATCTAAAATATACAAATTCATAAACATCCAAGCTCTAATAATATAAGAATATAACTATTGTCGTGCACACGCATGATTTCTTGTTTCTTTGGGAATCACTTTATGGTACATGTATGTAATAACAGCGTAATGCCGTAACAGATTATACTGTATTTGCATCAGGAAGGGTATCTGAGATCTCTCGTATATTGAACGAATTAATATAAATATTTTTTAATATTATTGTTTGCACATTATTATAACATTTATGTAGTGTCTGTACGCTGGCTTATTTGTCATGAAATGTATTTTTACTAGGTCGAGTATATTATTTCAGAAGCGTATTGCGTATACATACATATATATATATAGTATATACACGTAAATTGAAAATTATAAACATAATACATGGATTTACATAACAAATTGTTTTGCTTATAGGTTACAGTTACAACGAATATTATTATTTATTGTTATCGTCAGTTGACTCATAATAAATACGTTGTCATCTTTTCACGAACAGCATCTTAATTTGCCCGATGATATACTATAATTTATTGAAACTGTATTTCGATCACTAAGTGATCACAAGTCTTGTTTAGGGCGTTTAGGCTTTAAACAATATTATTAAGTAGCAACACTGCAACAGGTTAAAGACGAAAATTTGATATTACAGGAAGTCAAGAAATGTGTTGATAAGATTGAATTGTTCTTTCAATTGTTTTTTTTAATGAATTCAGACTCATTATATTTACAGACTTGCATAAAGTTCAAAATAAAAACCAACCACATCATATTATTTATGTTGGGTAAATAATGTTTTTAATTATAGAATATCGCAATTCATAGTTTGTTGAGCATGCATAATACTTTAACCTTTCGTATTTTTTTCTTGTACCTACATGTTTTTGCAAAATAAATTAGCATAACATGGCTTTTATTCACCGTATTGAAACAGTTTTGAGTTCTGAGTATTGAATTGGTTTATCACTGTAGTACACGCAAACTCAATCAAATAGTATGTAGTCTTATAAATATTATAAAGGTTATTTTATATTTATTTGATTAATTATAACATCACATAAAATGTTTTACGTTCTACGAAATATGAAAAATTACATCACCGGGCAGTACACTGCACAGAATCTACATTACTGAACTGTAATAAACTAGAGTATAGCTTTAAGGCATGATAAAGCTTGTGTTAAGTACTTAAAACATAATAAACCAAAACTTTATAGTTTTTTGTATAAAGTTTTTTTTTTTTTTTTATATTGTACACTTATGCGTCAGTATATTAAATAGCTTTATTTTAATGTTGAAATTGTGGCGTTATGACGAAATTATCAACACGGTTAAATCATCGTTTTACTTCGTTAATATGACTGTTGTGATAATATCTTGTTATTATATACAAGTATATTATAATATTGTATAATAGGGCCTTATTTATGTTCCGTGGGCAAATTATATTGCTTTAAAGCGAATAAAAATAAAAAAACAATTTTAATTTCAATAATATCTTATTCCTTAGTTTATATTATGTACACATAACACAATGTATTATATGATTTGTTTAATTCAAATTTATTGATGTCGATTTTCATTTACTAAATAATAGAAACGTACTTTATAAATGGACTCACATTTTGTGCGCAAAAGCCGAGAGGCTCTAAAACAATTCGAAAAAATTATCCAATAATTCTCTTATTGGGTTTCAGGTCGGTTATTTTAATCTTTATTCAAAATGTATTTTATGTTTCAACTGATATTTACCACGTCCATAGATGTGGTAAAAATATATAGACGTTACATAAACATCTTTACACCTAGATAACTCGAGAAAATCTCTACATTTTTTCAAACTGTAATATAATAATAATAATTTAATTATTCGAAGACAATTCAAACCATCACAACTCAAATTTCTATTCTTCAAAGAGCTTATAATCAATGTAGCTGATATGATCAAGCGTTACAATATCAGAAATTAATTTCGAGCATTTGCAGCTAAGTTTTTAACACAACTTAAATGCGCAACTTTCGTGATTAATTGTATAGATAGCATTACTCATACTATATAGTACTATTTAAAGACTTCTAATTATATACTTATACTCGTTAAAATGTATAATTTGCATTGTTATTACGAGTGAAAACAATACTTCTTCGCCCAATATACGGCGCTTTGTCCAAATCACAATCGAGGGTATACATTGTAGAACGATAATGAATCGTTAGTATAATAATATTTGTAAAGTGTTTCGCTTTTAATCGAACCCTACCGTAATGGTATTGGAATCTTTGAGTTTCTATAAACGTGTCCGAGAGATGGCTATTTTTGATCACACGCAAATACGTAATACTCACCGCTAAATATGAGCCGTGCGATTCATAATATTTATTCTAAGCTCAGAGTTCATATCTAACTTCAATAGATAATATTCCAACCATCGCAATTTATTCAAATGCACTCGGTTTGTTGTTACGTATGTTTTTAACTATACTTGCGGTGTGCGGCTACAGTAACTTGACGTAGCACTTTAGCAGTTTACGTTTCGCATTCCAGAAGTGCATTTTTGATCCGTACTTCCATATAAAAATACGTCCATGGCCGTACACCCCGCATGCACCATCCGTATAATAATTTAATTATGAGCGTACACGTGTTCCATTTAAAATGCATATTAATCTACGTCCTGCGAATGATGATAAAAGTCTCTATACGCACAGCGTATACGTTTAGGGACCGCAGGAATACTGTCCCGGGAGGATATAACTGTAAACATTTTCTTTGTTCACGTACCTACGTATATAATATAAAGCTACTCGTATCTATTAAAGTATGCTCCTGCCCCGAAGGAACAACTTAGTTTTTTTTTTTTTAAATCATCTGTGCGCTGATTTCCTTATTCAGTTGTTCCATCATTGCCACAATAATTACTCGATACTATATAGTATTTTTCTTCCGTGAAATCATAAGCACTTGCAAATATTATATTTTGTATACGTTTTTGTGTCAAAAATACAATATCAAAATAAGGTGTACATAGTTACGTTTATAATTGCAGTATTTATTGTCGTTGTGGCCCATGTGTTCAAGGTACAGCAATAAAGCTGTATACGAAAGACGTGTTTTAGATTTTTTTTTTCTCAACTTTACTTTGTCTTTATCCTTGAGCCATTCATGAGATATAGGAGGATTGTTGTAGAGTGAGAACAATCATTAAATTTCAAAAGAACGGATCAAGTTCGAAAAACGATGCTCGGCCCAACACCACATCTACTTTAGTCACTTTAATGCAAACTGCAAACTGTTAGCGTAAAATACATCAAACATAGATTTTCAATAGTATGTTCAATTAATATTAATTCTATATTGATTTAAATAGCTCGTTTTGAAAAAAAAAAACATTATTCCCAAAAACTATATTATTTTATATTGAAATTATCAATATTAGTAAATAAATTCTACGACGGTAGAACGTTATTAAAATGAATAATCATTAAAGAGTGGAAGCTTCTATTAATTTTAGAAACCTGTTTTTGGTGAATAATTACAATTAAGTCTCAAGATTTTCTTTGTATCACGAAGTTACCATTTTCTGATTAAATTTATGAAAGTGTTTATTAAAATACTGAGAAATTTGAAAAATAATCGTTCAAAAGTTCCAGCGAGATTTCATTTTAAATCATCGATTTGTAAGTAAATATGAAAAACTTATTTAATGAAAAGATTTATAATGAGAAAATCGATTAAAAACTTTCTACCCAATGAGCTTACAATTGAATACATTTTGGTATTAAAAGTTTTTCTGTTTTTTTAATTTAGGTATATAATAAATATTTATTTAATTTTACTGTTATAACTTGACATAGAATTTGTTAAATCATAATAATTATATTTTGTTCAATATTCATTGTTCATACATTAAAAGTACTTTAAATTAGCTAATTTTCATCGATATTTTTGAGTAATTTTGATTATAGTATTATTAGCATTAATTGCATACCAGTTTTTCTAGCCTACAGACATAATGCACTTTTGCCAGTTAATTATGAATTTTTATAACTTCTTTTTTTGATTTTGAAATTATGAAATACCTATCCAATTAAACTGTTTAATTTATTAAACTATTAATTCCATTGAGCCAATTAGATTTTAAAATAAAAAATTATAATTTATACTCCTAATGTACAACGATGATTCACTTAACAATCGATTTTATGATACTTTTTAAGGGGAGATATAAAATGTAATAATTTTACAAAATAAGAAACTATATCCATATATAAAACAATAAGCACCTTATGCAACGAATAATATCGTAATATTACGAGTATGTCAATTATTTTTTTATTTTTTTGTAATCGATACAATACTATAACAAGTATACTTGATAATAATTATTGAATTTATTCATGCTGCTTTTGATGCCTATTTTGTTTGATATTAGCTGACGTTTAGTAATATTTCAACAATATATATTATTAGTTATAGTGGAACGTGTAAACAATAGGAAAATATACTAATTATCTATAGTTGTTATTGATCTCCTGGAACATTTTTAACGTATCTATATTTATATAAAAACGTGTGCAGTATTTTCCTTATCTTTTAATCTATCCCGGAAATTTTTCATACGTCATGACAAATGGTTATATTACTTCTGAAGCCCTCGTGCAATTTGGAAATATATTTGCAATATCCGAATGTTTCTCAGAATATTGTTTTTCCGCACAAATAACATCATTATAATACGCGTTTGCATCCTAATAAGCAATATTCATCATAAAAAAAACCCAACCGATATCTCGTTCTATATACAGAACGGAAGCGACGAAGCACAAACATTAAGTGTCTGCAGTTGATTGGATTTTTTTAACTTTTCATAAAAAATGGACGGAATTATTGCGTATAAACTCGTTTATTTTTAAAACAATATTTACCTACTTTTATTATGAATTGAATTCGGTGGTACGGTAGTTATTAATTTACTGTTAACTATGAAAAAAATAAAACTTTTCTTAAGTAGGTAATATTGATATTGTCACTAAGTACTTTAGTCGCCATATTATTGTTTTCCCTTCGGTGACGATTCTTGGACATAATATATTTCATACAACATAATATAAATAAATTAAAAATTGATTAAAAACTATAAATTCATTTTTTTCATAATTTTACAGCACTGTAGGTATTAGGCAATTATTTATCAACTATTTTCGACAGCCTGTAATACATATTTCAACTTGATTTTATCCGGTTTTTAGAAATAAAAAAAAAAAACAAACCAAACAGCTTATACTAGTATACTAATGTTCGATTCAACTATAAATACCAGGAAAGGGACAATAGTTATACAGTAGATACCTATACCTTTCCACAGATTAAAGTAAACTGTGCGTTACAATGTAGTAATGTCGTATTTAAACTTTTTGTTTTAATAACATTCTACTTGCAAGTTAATTTAATCTCGGTTTTTCCAAGAGAATACATTATTGTACTCCAGCGTACCCACGTATAATTTATTCCTCAAATATAAGATTTAACTTAAGACTGTTAAAAATTAATTATTACATATTAAAGTTCTAGTTGACGTACAGCACATAATAATATGCAATATCTATTTGTTGTTATTTATTGAATAAATTCCGTATCATTCGAAACGAAAACTATTTATGTCAGGTTATTTCGAGACCTGGAAAACCTGGAAATCAAGCAAGGAAATTTGTTTACTAAACAGATTAAACCTTACGGATTGCTATACTGAACCGGTACAGCAAGTCAGCAAACTATTGACTGTTCTTATAACAATATACATAAGTCTTTCATTTTAAAAATTAAATAACTATAGTTCTATCATTGATATATCTAAATAATTGAATTCTGCACGTCATAAACGTGTCTAGGTACATATTTATTTACAATGTAATTATTATGATTTATGTTGTTTAGATTTTCAATCACCAGTCCCAGCATACCATCAAAAGCAATCTGGTTGAGCTTAACAGTATTATAAGCTTTTGAATAATTTCGATAGCCAATACTATTGAAATATCTTAAATCGTATCGATTTATTTAGAATTCTTTTGAATTGAAGAGCAAATTGTACATATTACCTATCTATGTATTTATAAGTACAATATGCAGTATTAATTACCTTCATCAAAGTTCACACTATATGTTAAATCAGGTCTTTAAACGTTTGATTGTAAAATAAATGTTTCAACGACTAAATTATCATAATTTCTGAATTCGGCTTTTATCTAGGGTAATAAAATGGGTATTTGATTGTAATCTTTACGTTGCTGCGGCCAGTGAAATTAATTTTTAACTCACGGCGTTTCATTAATATTCACGCAACTTGCTTTCGATTATTCAAATCAGTATTTATAATAATACACATACATATATTATACATATTGTAGTGCCTGGGTTTTCGTAAGTAAATTGTTTGCGATACCACAATATAAATTGCTTTTAATTATTGCTGTTTACCTACGTGATTTAGTGTTAAGATAAATTAATTTGGTTATTGGTTTATTTAAGTACCTACATTATATTATGGTTAGGTTATAAATGATTATATTATGGGCTCGGATTTTATTATGGTGCATGACCGATTTCATTAGTCCTATTATTATTTGCTTGGCTTATATATATATTTTTTTCGTGTTCTAAATGAGAAATAACTTTTAGCGCGGTTAATATAAATATTGTTGATTTTTACTCCCTGTAATCCCTGTACGAATAATTCTCAGTATTTTAAATCGACCATATTTAATATAAGCACGTATGGAGATCAACTGGAGTTTACGTTAGCCACCATTATCCTCACACACATTATTTAAACATTATTTAAATTTAATTAAACACATTTAGAACATTAAATACGTGATTGATTATGAATTAATTTAAAAGCTCTATTTATATATTTATAGGACTTTAATAAAATAACATGCGCAAATAACGAATAAAAATCAAATGTTAAAATAAAACAACTATTTTATTAATATGTGATTAATGCGAATTAGTTCGGCATTATTGAGTATTATCTTAAGGCAGTAAGGACATACACTTATTTAGGTAAATGATTTTAAAATGTATATGACGGGGAAAAACACATTTAAAACGAATATGGGTGTATAATTTATTAATATAGATTTTTTTTTAGTTATGCTATAAAGAATAAATATAGTTAAGGAGAAGTATTGTGCTTAATATTTTCCGGATCATAAATTAAATACTTATATCAATATATTTTATACTTCAAAAAAGGTTTTTTTAATACGCTTTTTTCTTTATATATCTTTTTCACTTTATCGAATTTATCAAACCATCATCGAAGGATAAACATATTTTCCAAATTATACAGTTAAAAACCTATGTCTCTCGATTTGATCGCCCACGGGATTTTTTTCCTATTAAACAAAAAGGTTTATTTTTAATTTAGCAATATTCGACACGTAAAGTTTATATGTGCCTATGGAGATGAAAAAAGTCAAGCAAGAGTCAGATTTACTGTTTTTGGTAGCGTTTTAATGTGTATAATAATTTTCTACTCTTATAACCACGTTAAATGCATTTTGTGTTCCGGAAAGAGAACATGTAGATATAGTAAAACACGTGTTTTTTTGAATTCCAGGTCACTATTTCGGGATTAACTACTCTCGGTGTATAGTTTTAACATCAATACTACGGCGTCTGGTAAAATATTCACTGCAATACCATGGGCTGCGACCTTCAACTTTTGTCCTTGTTTTACAAAAAATCCAAGAATGAACGAAAAACGTGTACTCGTACAAGCGTATGCGTTTATAAATAATTTAATTTTAAAATCGTACAAATAACAAAACGAGGGAGGGTAGAGTAACCAGAGCATAAATGGCTACGAATTTCGGAGTGGAACATGCATAGTCACTATTTATAATATATAATATGACGCGAATTGCTGGAAAAAGCCACACGAAGTGGTTGCGGAACCCCGATGCCATATTGTTGCTAATTGACTTGATATGTTATAATACTTATAAGATATAACCCTGATAACCAAAACCGCTAACGAGAGTATAAGTGATTTTCAAATACGTCGAAGAAAATGAACCATAGAGCACAGTGCTGATCAAACTTTTTTGTAATGTAGGTCTCTAAATTTATTGTGAAATTGAACTCCATAGAGTTAGGTGTAGACATTTTTTACCATCAAAATGGATCAAATATTACGGAATTTCTTTTCCTAAGTATATTATACTAAAAAAAAATTATTGTACAGAAATGTTTCATGGCCCCTGAGTAAAATACAAACCATCCCCTAGGGGACTGTGGCTCAGAGTTTAAGATATAATGATATAATATATCGTACTAAGTCGATATGAACGAAAATATCTTAATAACAATATATGTACCGCACATGGAAACGTGTACTGACGAATGGACTTCATTACGAAACGTCACAATTTCAGTCTTCGAGTTTGTTGTTTGTTTGGCTTAAGAATAAGGATCAATTGAAGAAAACGCATAACATCATAGATTGAAATCGATCAATGAAAATACATATTTAACGAATCATGTGAATATGTGATACGCCAAAGGGACATCGAGCAACGGGAAAAGGAATATGTTTACGCAAAAAAAAAAATCATAAACTATGAATTCGATTATCCTCTGCAGGTTGTAAACAAAATTATTTTGTTTCACAAATAATCGACATAGTAAATTGATTGCAATCACGATGTTTGATTATAGAGTTATTAAAATTTGTAAGCATGTAGCATTATTCATTAAATTGAAAGGAAATTTAAGATTAGGTACAATTATTTGTTATTCAATTTATAATGTATGCATATTGTATAGGTAATAAAGATCATCTTGAATATTTAATTTATCATGCTGCAACAGACAAAAGCTGTAATGTATATTTGTTTGGAATACATGTTTAATTTATAAATTAATTGCACGAGACGTTAAAAAATTATTATTAAGTACAATCTACTATTATATTAATTTCAGAATCTCCTAGAATTTGTATTGTATTGTTCATTTAACTCTAATTTTTTAACTGTATATCTGCACGACGATGGGGTTATATGTATACGGTGTGCGTATTCTAGTTATATTTTATTGATTAAAAAACGAGCCGAACAAGTATTTGGTAAAATTAATGATTAAAAAATAATTAATGCGCTCTTAATGCAAGTAATTGTCATAGGTTCCAAAATTAAGTTAAATAAAAGTTCAGTTTCCAGTTTTTATTTTTACTTTATCATATAATTGTTATTTGTTGCATTGTAATTAGCATAATAAAAATAGACACTGATATTTTTTAAAAAATCCCTCGTGAAAAAATACAATATTCACGTGTTTGAGTAGGAAAAAATCAAGACGATACATTTTTTGAAATGATAAAATAAGAAGAATACTAAAAGATTTTACTCTAAATCGTGCATCAGTGGTTGATTGCGTAAAAGTAGACTTTTTAGAATAAATGGGTGTATACCCATGTATGCGTAAAAATTAGTGATAACTTAACGTAGTAAAAACAATTAAAGTTTAATTTTAGCCACCATAGAACTAAATTTATTCACCTAAAATTATAAAACACTCGCCGCGGATTATATTGCGGCTTTCGCACTAAAATACTATGGGTTACTTGTAAATTGAAAAATAGAGAAAAAAATGCAATTCACTCTTACTTATATTATATCCTTGTCCATTATATAGTCTACCGTTGACGGTCTTCTGAATTGTTCAAAGACAAACATTTCATTAAAAACTAAGGACGTGTACTGAAATGCGTTGAAGTAATGACATATCGAACGGAAAAAAATAAAAACAACTTACTTTTCCCGGAGCATGTCGTCGTACACGTTTGTTCTTGGCGGACACCTAATTGCAGGCGAGATAGTGTAACTATCGATTGAAAACTGTCACTGGTACACACGCAACAGCATACAAATAGTATAATATTGTATATATATAGCAATGCACAATACGAGTTTTATCGTTGTGACTTACGACGGAGTAGCAATATAATGTAATACGAAGTTATTCTCGGCGAATGTAATACTCTTTTCCAGTTAGCGTGATGGCTGGTATATATCGTATACTATTATATACGTAATTGTAATCACTCGTCGAAAAAATAAGTCCCTACGCGTGTATATATAGTTATGAATTTTGTTCGCGACTTACCGATTTAATACCGCAACGTTATTTGCACATACCTATTATAATAAATACTCAAGGCTGAATTATGGCCTAGGGCGGCAAATTTGTACCGAACAAATGTTTTGTTTGGTACAAACGTTTTTGTTGATTACGAATTAAAAATCGTTCGGATACACAATTTTTGTCTGTATTTATTCATAACTGTATGTAATATATGAATAATATTACATTACGTAGATAATATACAATTTATACATAGGTACGCACATTGTTGTCGCACTGTTGCCACTGGGCTATTAACGTAGAATTTATCAAATAAATGCAATTTGATACATTTCATCGGTACTACCTATATGGCGGCACTTATGTTTAATCCACCTCTACAGGTACGATATTATTATTGTTTACTCCACGTAAGTTTGTGATACGAGGCATATATCTTAATATTATTATGAATTAAGTACAGACCTGTTACTAAAATGTGCTGCCTGGACATGTTGATATGTAAGGGTTGTATTTTTCAGTTTTCAATTAAAGCAATGTATATAATAACTGTACAAACATTTCCACGTGAATACGAATTATAATAATTACGATTGAAATTCGCGCATTACATTATTGCTTACTGTAATTGTTATTATACTACCTAAGCTGCAAATTTGAAATATATGATCCGACGCAAAATGAATGTTAATGAAATATTAATTTGACAGCACTCATAAAATATTCAAATTAAAACGTTTAATCAACAGTATGTAATCTTTATTTCATATTAACATAAACTATAATATAGTATATACATGAAATAAACACATTTTTATTATTTATTACTTAACAGTTATACTGTATTTAACTAATATTACATTTTCATTATTATAATTTATAATTAAATCAAATCATTTTATTGTTTTATAACATTGAAAAATACTACGTGTTAGGACATATAAAATAGGAATGAGATATTAATTCACTGTGCTCTTATCTATTTTATTTTTATTATTGTATTATGAATAGGATTGCAATTTTGTACATTGCATTTTTGGACTTTTTAGACAATATGTATCATAATTTATAACCTAAAAGAATTTTCATATAATTACAAAAGCTATAGTAATAATATTTAACAGTAATTTCTAACAACACAATAATTATTGATTTATTAACAAGCTACTCTAATATTAATTATAATAGTGATCTGCATTATTTTTTTTTTCGTTCAATAATATAGTGTGTTTTCAAATATTGATTAATATAATACATTTAATTACGATTTCAAGTATTCATTGTTCGTACTTAAGATAGCAAAAATATTCACTGAAAAAATTTAAATATTATATTGATTGAAAATTTGGTTATTTTTCTACAAAATAAACGAAAATCCGTTATTTTATTTACATATAAGAACATAATACCGATTTTACATAATATAAATATTGATATAAAATACATTTTAGATTATAGCGTACCGCAACGTAAATAAGTTTTCTAAAAAACGGTGCGCACACAAAAGCACCCATTATTATTTGAATTGACTGTTATTCAAAAGCTACAATTTTTTTTTTGTAAGAAAAAAGATCGAGAGAAATCTATTAAGCATCTCGCAGTACATAAATAACGTGTTATTTATTATACAGTTCCGGAGGCACGACGGATGTGTACTGGGTGTCAGTTTATCGTAGGGGACATCGACATGTCGTTTTGCACTTGAAAACTTTCTTTACTTTTGCACCCTAAAATGTACAAAAAAAAAATAAAATAAACGTAAGGGGACGAGGTTCGTAGGGGAACGAGTGAATTTTAAATAAGTTACATAGAATCGTAAAATATGATTTATAGAAGCCGAACGATTAGTCAACCACCAGACTAAAATCCATTGACAATGGTCGTTATACAATTCACGAGGGTGCATTAAATATTATGTACTTCAAATCTAAAAAACCGCTGTATAACAGCGATTGAAACATTAAAGATATTTTAAGATTACGGTGAATATAATATAATATTTATCATGAACATCACAATACTCACAATGTTACAATATCATTTTGTTTTTGTCAAGAACATGACAATTATTAAATATTACAGGTAGGTCAGTATTTATATATAGCATTATAATTTTATAAGCTTTTAGTTGTGTGATTTATAAAGATTTTTGTTTTACGGCAATTACTTATTATTTTTAGGTAAATTCTTTGGTTTAGACTGTTTAGAGTTTCAAATTTTAGATCCTTCTTAAAATGTCTCAAAAATAAAGTTACTAAATACATGATTTAATATGTGAAAACAAAATGTAGTCAATTGTTTTTAAGACAAGAACAAAATAATTTTTGATTTTTTCGGCATTGGTATTTTATTGATACCTAGCTTCAGATATCTGGTAAACACTAAATGATCTAAGGTTTGATTTTGGGTGTTCAATTTAAAATCAATTGAAAGCGTATGCACCCTAAAAATTGTTTATTCATTCTGAGTAAAGTTTTTGTACAATATCACATTATTATATTCTAAACGAACAGGTACTCATACTTGGCAATTTATAACGTTTTAAAGAAACAGCCAACCAGAGAACAGGACGTACCAAGCCACGTGTAAAAACTTAATTACTAGTTATTACCATAGTATATCACGTATGTCATCTCGCTTAAGTGTTTCGGCAACACTCACTATAATAAAAACCAGTAGAAATTCTCTTATTTAGTATAACGAACGTAGAACGGGAGAGAAGGTTCTTTTTGTTTAAAAGAAACTTAAACCATTTTTTTTTTATATATACAGAGAAATATTTTTGATATAGCATCACGCTGCATCAAATGTGATTATGCATATCATTTATTGTACTTTTTTTCGAACCATTTCCCGATAATATTCAGCACAGTTTTCTAAGTTAAAATTTTACATATCCTATATGATCATTACAATACTTTTGTTAACACATAATTTAACAGCAACAAATGAATTAGATAAAAAAAAAAAAAAAATACACAAAATTATACAAACGGATATTCTAGTATAATAGTTTTTCTTTACAATATCTAATATATGAGCGCACAAAACGTTATAATATATTATTCTGAAATTAAACAAAATACATACACGTACCTACCTATAAAGACATAAAATACAATAAATATATCTCACCATTAAACCTATAAATAAAATACAAATGGCTTGGGTATCGACGTAAGAAATATCGGGAACACTCTAAAATTTTAAAAACTATCCGTTATGTATTGTTTATTTATCCCCCTTACAATCATTATATTATACATTATACAGTTACTGTCTGCGGGGCCTGGAGGTTTTCCATTGACTGATGCGTTTAATTTTTAATTTAAAAATGTGCTTTGTTTAATTGAAATACTCACTTAAAACGTTTTCCAACTAATGGCCATCACACAATTCACCCGTTCTCACTTCGTTAAAACAAAAGTGACGTTTAGTCATAATACTACTAACAAATCCAGTCGGTGTAATATTACACACATTTCATTTCAAAAAATATCAACGTTTATGTTTACGTTGAACAATAGAATTTGATTGAAAATCGAGTCAAGTATTAATGCTTATCAGTGGATGGTATAAGAAATCATGTTAAAAATAAATAAAATAAAACAGCTGGGAAAATTAAGAATTTAAAATGATACTAATAATGTTTGCGTTCGTTCGTCTCGCGGTTCTTTACTTATTTTGGTGTTTCGAGTACATTAATTGAAACAAACTTTAAACAATCAACAAAAATTTCGTTAATTTTCCTTAAACTTTTGCAGAACTAATTTTGGTTGCTCAAATTGTGCTGCAGTTGAGATTTGCCCTAAAGCTAACAGGCGATGGTAAATCAATAATTGAATGTCTGTTGCTAATTTAACTAGTCAGTACTTATATAGTTACCCCACCATACATACACAACAAAACTCTTAAATAATATGATCCCGTTTTTTACGCGATTCTGTTTTAGTTTTTAAAAGCCACGCAAACTCATTAAGAATAATACGTTTACTGGACGTATAAATATTTCCCAGTTTAATTCAATTTCGGTACAATATGCGTATTCCAAAATATTGTTTTATTATCTCTGTATGTCCACTAATGTTGATTGAAAATTTCATAACGAGTTGGTTAAACAATCAACTTGATGCAAAACATAAAATAAATTATATAATTATATTAGGTATAAAGTACAAGCATAATATGAATACCTTCGGGTTTCGTTCACTCAATGAAAATGATAAAAAAAAAATTATATTAATTGTAGAAAATAATGTTTAATTGCATAGTTATTAGTTATTAGTTATTGTATTTAGTTTTAAAATGATTAGCTTTTAATTTTTATTCTATAGCGCTTTCCTATTTTGGTCCTTTGAAACGCATGATCACCGGATTTTTCTCCGTACACTGTCACGCAATATGATCAACATTTAACATGTCCATATTTAAATGATACCTCTGTTACCCTTATATTATTTTAAATTGTCAAATGATATAGTATGATGTATGCTGTATAATAACACGATATTATAATATACTTTATTATTATATGAATATTATACCGGACGATTCGTTAAAATATGTCCTTATTTATTATGAAGTTTTCCATTGATGCGTACGCCGCAATTCCGGACTTATTTGATGAAAAATCTCGTGCTTACGGCTTACCTACCTACGTATAATTTAGTTGATGTACAATGCGCAATATTTAAAATGTGTTTTGACTTCATTTAACGTTGTAATAATGGCCGGAATAATATATTTATTTTTAAATTTCGTATTATATTTATGTTGTCTTACTTTAGAGTCATTTGCATAATCTAGAGGTTTTTGACAAAGGGAATTTAGTTTCTGTCACGAAATCAGCGTCTGGCAAATTGGAATCCACCCTTTTTAAGCACGAATGAAATCGAAGAAAAAGATTAACCGAAAAATCGTACAAATCTGTGATTTATTTTTACGACCCAGTGTCCGCGTCGGTGCACCCTACACTGCACATTACGCGATTAGTTCCAGAAGGGGTTGTATTCGGTATTATACTGTACAATGGCTACTCACTAAATAGTAAATTTGTGATATTTATTTATACTTGTACACGCTAAGAGGCTAAAATAAATACTGAATTTTCTCCGTCATAACGGTGACGACACAATGAAAGCGTTAAGCTCCGTTTTTTCTTTGAATTTAATATTTAGGCACACCTACGATAGAATGAAAAACATTTCTAATGCAGAATCACCTAGTGCATGTTGTCACACTCTGTAGTCTGTATACCATACATGGAAAAATAACAAATTACTATGTTCAATTATAATAGTACCTACACGGCACTATAAGCATTTCATCCGATAAAATAAGTGTATATATACGACTGTGTTCGATTAACAGTAAATTGGTTTTCGTTATATAATGATTTTCATCGTGCGGAATATTAATTATTATAAACATTTCGTTTTGTATAACTTCACAAATCTCGCCGATATCGGTACACGTCACTTCCATTTATTATTATTTCTGTGTACAGTAAAATCATATGAAATAATAACAAATACCTATAAGTAATACATGTAGGAACATAATTAGATACGTGTGTATAGGAAAACTATAGTGGAATTAATCTGCTAAAACAAAGAAAACTAATAGTTCATCCCAATAAATTGATGTATAACATAAACACCTGTCTAATATTTATTATAGTACATGCGTGTTAATAATAATATAAGCATGGTTGTAAGTTGTAACTATTCGACACATGACGCTCGTGAGCCACTTGAAATAACATTTTCGTTCAAAAGAGACGAATACGTCTGGAGATAATAAATTAACTCTAATATGGTCTCATCAAATAAATCCATATGAATTTGACTGAAGTGGAAAATTCGGTAACGCCCACGAACCTATGCTTTTGAAATGTTTTAAAACTTCGATACGAACACTTTATAACAGTTCATTACTGCGTACAAAATATAAAATAATGGATTTTTAAAAATTCTTACATTTGAAGGTGATTAATTAATGTTAATGTTATTTGAAGTATACCAGCTGAAATTGGTCAATGAAATTGGATTTAATCGTTGGACACTTAGACTTTGTTTAATAAATTAATATATTTATAAATAAACAATTTTCCAACGTTCCCAAGTGCGTATCGTAAATGGAAAAAAATAAATAAATAAATAAAATAGCGCATATTTTTATTCGGGATAATTAAAACTAATTAATCAATAATAATTTGCAGTAAAACTTTTAAGCGAATAAAACATTCCAATCATAATATTATTTCTTAATGCATAAGACTGAAAAAAAAATATGAATTATTAATGTTTACACGCGTTGCGCCTTCGCAGATAAGCTAAGATCGTGGGAGAGTGAGAGGGATGGAAAAATGTAAATGTCCCCGGCGGAGATACACGTGGAGGAGCGCAGCATAATATAAAATATTCGAAGGGTGCGCACGAGTTTTCACTTGACATATTTACGACAAAACAGAGTGTTCCCAACACAATAATATTATTTATTTTATTTGTAGTTTTAAGACCCAGACGACGATCATCTCTCATACCGTACCAAGTCGAACAGAAGAGAAATATACGCGTCGGGCAATATAATAATATACGCAGTATAAAATATTATGTACATTTTATAATGTTTACTTTTATTGGGAAATATTATTATTATTGTTGTATAGGTGTCCCGCTGATAGGGTTTAGACGAACGTGTGCTGTGTAAGTGCGTATACGCGTGCGATTGTGTACGTGTACATGTATACTGTGCATATTTTACTTTCCGTATTGTTAGTAGGAGGAGAAAAATGACCGTTCTAGTCGTATCTCTAGGTCGGAAAAAAAGTTGCGATACATTTTTTCTTTTTTCTTTTTTATTTGTTCTTCTGCTCGGTGAACCGTCGGAATACGTATAAATCTGCAAATGAAAATAAAATAAAAATAAAACTTTGGTTTACAAAGGGAAACTCTTCGATGGAAAAGAATCGTAACGGAGGCGCCGCCGCCACCACTGTCGCTTGCCGTTCGGCAAAGGCGATGTTAGCGTTGGTCAAATATAACATATTATTATAATAACATGTATGTGCGTTGTAATATTTATCGGGAGAAAAAAAAAGTAAGCAAAGTAACCAGACGTAAAGCAAAACGATAATAACGCATAAAAAACGGCCGCAACATCAATTTTGACAGCAAATTCTGTAATAATATATTATACAAGCATTTTGTAATATATCCAAGTTTAATTTATCGTGTACAATAAATACCTATGCGTACGCATACCTGTCTAAATTTAGAATGATAAAAGAAACTTTGAGTGTTAAATCGAAATCATAATGTCTACTATGGTTTGGAGAACCGCGGTTGCCTGCGAAATCAAATACCGAGTACATTTTGAATACTCTGCGCCGAACGAGGGTAGTTGCGATCGTTTTTAAATTAGTTTAATTATTTGTTTTGCTAACTCATAGCCGGAGACAAATGCGAACAAATGATCTGGAAACCCATTACTGAATGAGGATGGTATTTTAATTTACTATGCGATGTACCGTTTAATCTTTGTGCATTCAAATTTAAAAACAAATTAGCCGGGTCGTATGTAAAGATATGGAAGATTTTTTTTTATAAATCGATCCTGTCTAATAGTTATTAGAACATAACTCAAAACGTAATTTAAATAATTACTGTACGGAGGAAATAATGTGATGCTACTTGTAATCTTGTGAAAATATCGTACTCATAAATATTTTAATTTTATTACATTTTCGTAAAATGCAATAAAATTCATTAGAATATATTATGCCCTCGTTCAGGGTGAAACACTTGAAATAACTATTGCAACTAGTTATTTCCATACATGATTATACGTGCGATTGAATAATAGAAAAAAAACCAACAAGATAAAAATACAATGTAAATTCATCCGTCGACTGATAACAATAATCACACTTTGAGGATTTTGAAGTTTGAAGTTCTTAAAAATTGTACACCTAACTTGTTCGAGTAGTGCCTATAGACGGTGGTTCTCGTTTGTGAACATTCGTACAGGTGCTTTTTCAGCGAATATCAAAGATCTGTGAAATTTTATTTTTGTAATTATCAAACGTGTTTAATGTACTGAACGGCGACAAATCCGTCGAAATGTGCTGCAATTATTCAATGTGTTACTTTTGTATCGTAAATTATTGTAAAAAAATAAAAATAAATAACCCATTAACAGCCTATAATCTAACCAAACCTAACACCTAACCCGTAAACATAAAACAACCCACTTTTTTAGCTGTAAGTAATCACATCGGTAACTCGGTAACTGCTGCATCATGGTGTGCTGTTTACGTATGGTAAAAAATCAAGTTTTTGGCAACAAAAAAAAAATAAAAAAAGGAAAACGGACTATAACCATATTACGCGGTGAATAAAGTATCCATTAATAACGTTCCAGATGAATGGGTGCCGAACACAACTGTCGTGTGTAAATAATCCTTCTAACGGAATTATCGAGGGTCGGTAGTATATGTGTTGCCGAAATATTATAATAATATAATAAATCGAATAAATACACATAATACGTCATAATACAACAACGAAGTCGTTGCGAGAATCGCGTAAACTGCACAAGACTACGTTATCTCGTATTTTAGTCCCCCAAAAATAGTGTTCGGCACATTTTCACCGAAAAACTGTTGCAGAAATCAATTGTCCAAATGATTTATGTAATATAAACATATTCGATATTAATCCGTACCGCCTTGCTTCAACGCGGTCACACACGTCACACACGAACACTGCAATATGACTCATGATGATGATTATACATTTTATTAAATTTGCTATACCGTATACACTCGTCGCTGACGAAAAATTTATGACTTTCTTATCATAATAACAATTTATAGAGCGATATAATAATATATGATAATAAATATACAATTTTACGTATATAAATAGTCGTAAACGCTCATAGACAAAAATATAGTAAACATTTATATAAATAATAATATCAATGATTGATGCTATCAAAAATGCCAATAAGAAAAGTATATGAGATGGAAAATTAAAAAAAAAAAAAATTGAAAATCGATTTTGCTAAACACTATTATTTAAATATATCTATACATTTACACAGTGTCTAGAAGAAATCGACTATAGGTATAATATTTGTTTTTGTTTCATCACATTTAGAATTATTTCGGTCGTTAAAACGAAAACGAAAGAAAGAAAAAGGAAAAATATATAATAATAATATTATGTGTATCTCAATAAAGCGAAATAGTGAAAATCATTCTTCTTTGGTATGTTTTTGTTGCTTTGTATGTGCTCAGCGTTCGCGCCAATTGTAGAAACAAATTTTAATAATGGAACATCAAAAGCACAATAGCACATAAAACGTTATTTGAACGAGTTTTTGCTCGCAAAGATGTACTATATAGGTATACACCTATACTATATACGCTATCCCATATAGACGCCGGTTAAATAAAATAATGTATTACGATTCAGAATTATGAACAAATATTTTGCACCGGGTTTTTATTTTAAGTCTAATAAATTGGAATACAAATACGATATTAAAATATAATATTAATAAGCAAGTGATTCCTTTTTCCATAAAATACGCTAAGCTAAGAGAAAGAAAGAGAGAGAGAGAGAGAGAGAGAGAGAGAGAGAGAGCAGAGAATATTTTTTTGCATTTATTCGACGTAAAAACAATACATTTTAGTTAAACGTACACAATCATGAAATTTTTTGAAAAAATCTGATGGGGGCAAAATAGTAAGTAAAATGCTTTTATAGAACGGTTTATTAGTTAAAAATATTAAAATACCTAACGATACAATATACCGGGCACATAGTACATAATATAATATATTTTACATAATATTATGATTATAATACCTGCGATGATGTTTTGGGGGATAGGTACATTTTAAATTGAAACGTGATAAAATATATTTCCATAGGTCCTGTAACGTTTGAGTTCTAAACTATAGGATCGAAATGTTCGTCTCAATTGTAAAGTGTAAATATATATGCATTCCCATTGTACTCGCATTACGTCGAAATGAATGAGAAAATAATTTAGTGGTGTAGAGTTGTGCTTGGGTTTTGAACTAATGAATTATCAGTTATAAGTTGCAACATATATATTTATTTACATATAGCATACGCTGACGTCGATTTTGATTCATTCTCGTGGTAAGCGTAAGACGTACCGAATAAAATATATGCCTTTTTATATTATATTCTTCGGATGTGTATATGCGATAATTAGGGTGCGTGGTGGCGGACGGGAATCTTATATTTACTTTAACTAACGTTTAAATTTCAACCCGAGAGAAATATATCGACTATTGTACACGTGAAATCACCCAAAAGTCGAAAGTATAAGTATAACGAGATATTTTTTTTTTTTTGTTTGATCAACTATAATACATATTATAATATACGCAATATACGGTTCAACAATTTACGTAGGTATGTTAAATTACAGTATGATAATATTTCATGGAAATAACGTGGAAAATGCTCGTTGATTTGTGCGATGAAATCATGCACATATAACCTTTCGATGTATCAAAATAATGCTATATGTTCTCGAACAGCGATCAAAGTTTCCAGGTAAATCATGGTTAGACAATGTTATATAAGTGGTATATACGAATATACGTACGAACTTAAACATTTCCACGTACGTGATGTACATCGTTCGGTACAGGAAAACAGTTTGAGGCTATTGCACACACACAGACACACAGACACACACACACACATACACACACAAACACTGTATGATATATACAGTATACACATTACACACGCTGCCGTGTATTGTATATTAAATTAGTTTTCACTGTTCAATACATGCGTGTAGCAAAACGTCGACGACACGATATCCGTAATAGTTGAGTATTTCAACAACATAAGCATGAAGTATAGTTCCCAAATATGCGCGTCTGAGCTATCCGTCATCGCGTCTACTCTATTCATATACGTAGGTGCTTGGCCGAAAACAACCCAAAGTACCTTCACCGCGCACGAAACAACCTTCCCAAAAACGTATTTTTTTTATTTATTTATTTATATATATATATATACGGGTTTGAACCTAATTACATGAACTATTTATTTAATACATAGGTTGCATTCGAAAATAGATTTAATTAAATGAAACAAAACGAGACATAAAAATATTAAGGTATATCAATATAAAGTTTAGTGGAAACATGATTTTTAAATGAATGAAACAAAATTGAACGAAATGGATCTATGTTATAATTATTTATAATTACAATTATAATTTATGGTTGTAACTTGTAAGTACATCATCAAAATATAATATAGGTACCTAATTGAATCATTGTTCTCCGGCCATTATTGTTGAGACCGAGACCGAAGGGATTAAATATTTAAGTAAAACGCGTTATTATTTACATAACGATAATGCAGCTAGATCTGGAATTTAACAATACAATCTATCTATATTGGCGAGTTTCTCGTTGTTTCTGATATGAGCATGTGTTGTATTTTATATCGATGTACAAACAACATAAAGCTCACGCGCGGTATTCAAAATATTCAAATTATAATACCACGTGGTAAAAACAGTTAGACTTTTAGATTTTTGCCCTCGTAGATTATAATTTTATGTTGGATTATTTTGTAGGCAATTCCTTTTATTTATCTATTGATCTAAAACGAAGCCATCATATTAACTATAAATTTGATTTACACTAGCGTAGAGTAAAATAAATAGCTTATATTTATTTATTATTTATTTTTTTTTTAAAGAGATTTTTTTAATCTTTTCCACTTTCAGTTAATTTTTTGTTGTTGATATAACGGTCCTATAAAATGCGTTCTATAGCCTCTACTCTCTAGATATACATATTTGAATATTCCATATATTTGAAACGCCAATATTTATTTTTACATTGTGTTTCGTGGTCGTTGCTCAATCGGTTTTATCTCGAAATGTTTGATTTAATGCGATACATAAAAGTTACTAGTTTTATGTTATTTTTTTGTCTAACAAAAAGTATATTTTAACATACTGCACAAACTGCTGGATGGCTGTCGACATCAAATTATTAAATATTTTTCCATATTTTCGTATTTTTTTATATAATTGAAAATGTTAAAAGAAATTGAACTTCTTTTACTATTTTTATATTGATTGCTGTGCATTTATGTAAAATTGTAACATTAAAAGAAACTAATACGACCATTTATCATTTTTTTCAAAAAAATTTAGGTTCTTGTTTTAGGATTTTTGGTGCTATTTTAGTTTTATTTTTTCAACGAATGAATGTTTTTGGACTAAATTCAAAAATCCAATCGTGTTCAAATGGGAATAATAAGATTCATCTACGTTATAGTGGTCTGATCATACATAACTTTGATGTATACAAATTAAAAACAAATTTTTATATAACAAAATATGCATATATTATAATGAAAAATATATTATATACAAAAAATTTAGAGTCAATTATAGTTGATAGTATACACAACTCTTAGTCTGTTTAAGGTTTGAAAAAACTAAAATGTTGGTTATAATTGAGTGTAAGTGAAATAGCTAAATGATAGTGAAAAATTATAATTTACTAAGAATTATGTATAGTTTTAAATACGAGTTCATATAAGTTATCAAAAAAAGAAAAAAATATTACTAAAATCTATTCTGAGCAAAACTAACCGAGATTCATGGTTAAAACTTATAAAAACATATTTCACAGCTATATTAAAATTTTAGATTGTTGTTTAAATATCTTATACTGATTCTAAGAATCAAGTTAATATTATATTTTTAGTTTTTTGTAAAACTAATTGAATAACAATGAAACTACAACGAACATTTTCAAAATTTTCAAAATGTCTATCATAAAATTATAATAACACGTTACCATAATTCTTATTTTATATTTTCTAGAATAATATTATTTTGCCGGAAAATAAGAACATGGAATGATAATTAATGACAACTTTATATATTTTGTTGTTTAGGTACATTTATTTTTTGTTAATATCTTTTAGCTATTCAGTGTGTTTTGAGGAATTACTAAAATATTATTAATTATTAAAACCGAAAAATGAATTCTTCAAAATACCATCGAAGTCCAATTTACTATTAAATAAGTTGGCGTATGAAACTTGTGGTATAGGTATATTCATTAATAGAAAAAAAAGTAAAAAATGTTCACAAACAAATTTAAAAAACTATTACTAAACCAATACTTTTCTCAATTGATAATTCTGTATAAAGAAAGTAAAAAAATATATAGATATTAGATTATATTTTGGAAACTGCAGAAAATGTCTCTAATAATTTTTTAATATTTACTAAGCCATTGAATTATTTGTGTAAAATCAACGGTTTTATTATTATATTGTTAATAATGCATTATAATAACGCGGTTTGAAATAATAGGTACCTACTACAAAGAATTTACAGGAATTTCCGAAATTCGCGAGAAATACTGAACTCAGTGTTTTAGACAGGTAATTTAATTAAATATTGGGATATTTAACGTTATAAGTTATGTGTAATTCCAAGAGCACTCAAGAGGATTCGGAAAATCAAATGCAGAACGATTAACTTTAACATGAAAACTTATATGTAAATATTACATTTCCTAGATTTAACCAAAATTAAATCTAATAATTATGTTTGTTGTTGTATTGGTATAAACTAAAAATCTAATTTTTATTGTTAAAAGTATTGCCGTTTGCAATTACAAAACTTTACAATGTTACTATAATATTTTTTTGTTGGTGTGTAAATTATTTTAAAACAAACGATGAGCTGATAAAAAGAAATCGTTTTCGGTCAAATCGGAAGTTAAAGTAAGCCACCACTTGAGTGCAACGTTTGCTAACAATAATCAATATTCTGCTCTTAAAATACGCACCGACAATCAAGTGTACAAAAATATATATGAACGTAAAAGTTTTTATTTTTATTTATTTATTTTTTTAACTGATGTCCGTATTTTTATTACTATTTTAATATGTACCGTATGTTCATCTCAATATTCATTAAAATACCATTAGGGTTATAAATAATATTAATACCGTCATAACAAAATAATAAATTACAATTTTGCCTTTCGATCGATGTTCGGCCATACGCAGGGACCAATTAATAAACACGTGCCCAGCGTTATGCATTTGAACGATAGAAATTGTTGTGATTTTGTCCTGCACATCATCATTGTCCCGGTACGGATACTTTCCTATGTATACATTATTCTTTTCATGTACATTTTCACCAGTCTGTTGATAAATTGTGATATTATGTACATTATAAATAGATTAAACGGACTTGTGCGTATTTGCTTTTTGTTGGTTTTTCATACTATAATGATCAATACAGGTATGTGTAGTTTAAAGTTATGATTTTCGTTTCTGGAAAAGGGAAGTTCCCGTCGTCTTTGAATAATAATATTACTAACATTTTAAGGAAGACTTGTGCATGATTTATTAAAATACATCCATAAACGTACATATAGAATACTCACAGACATAAAACACATTAAACACGATTCGTCAAATGATCAAATACCTTTAAGATATTAACCGTTTCCAAAATAATCACGTAATATACTTCATAACCTATCTGGAAATATAACTCTTATAAATAGTATATTGATACAAAAATAATTTCAGCCATAAAAAAGTAAAACTAGATTTTAAAACATGATTAGTTGGTAAAGTATCAAGCATACTTTTTGTATGAATAATTATATAAAAAAAAATCTACAAATCATCCTAAATGCTTTTTTTTTTTAATACACGTTTGAAACACAATAAAACGTAGGAACGCTTCATGTGTTAAACTTTCGATTTGATTAATAACGTGGTGTTCAAGCTGAACGGCTGTTTCCGATTAATCGACAATGGATATTTTTACACGGAACGACCCAATTGTGTCAAGTGTAAAGTATGTATGAACATATGACGCTTGTATATTACGTTGTTGAAAAAAAAAAAATTAAAAATACCATTAATTTCCAACACGTGTAACTGTCTTATACATATAGACATTTGGTTCCAATTATATATATATAAAAAAAAAGAAAAACGTGCTGGTGATATTATGCATAAATTATTACATGCACTCAGCTATGCCAAATTAGTCACAATGATCGGTGAAGATGTGTTTAATAAGGTACAACTGTAAATAAATAAATGTAAATAAATGACGTGCGTTCTTTTTTTCTTATATAATATATTACGGTCTTCGAGATTTTTAAGTAACATAGCCCGTTTCGTGCTACGAATGAAAATTATTATGATTTGTGGGTAACCTTTTTTTTTTTTTTTTAAACGTGGAAGTGATTTGAAATACTCCGAAAATACGATTGTGTAATTATATATGACGTGTAGGTAATGCTGTTATAGGTATACAATATTATATGACTATGAATACGCATGTAAGCTGAGAGACAGTTATAAGGTGGGCGATAGGAGGAACAACCCCCCCCCTCCACCGGGTCCGTATTTTAGTAAATTAATGAGTTATACCGCTTTATAGCAAAGTATATACGTACTTTATGAGTATAAGTAATAAAAAAGTTTTTACTGTTACAAGTATGTACTTTATTAGTTCAAAATATTGGGAAATGGTTATGGACTCTTCTACTCAATTGTCCTAGGAGTTTTTATATTGTATATCAGTTTCACCTCCTCTCCTTTCCTTCTTATTCTTCAATTATTACTGCCACAGTGTCACACAAGTGTATATTATTTTTTAACGAGGTCATAAAAGCAAATGTATTATGAAATAAATATAAATTTTAATGCCCTATTTATATTAATATATATTTGAAATATATATTGACATCACCGCATATTTTTATTTTCTAAATCAATCAAGATTTACAGATTTGTATGAATAACTATACTGTTAAATTGCTGTTTTGCACGTTTGTTGTTCTATTCATACATAATACATATTATAGTATAATAATTATACATAACATGTATTATCGACGAAAAAACTTGTTTCATTTTTAA
The DNA here is from genome assembly GCA_025469195.1 of Chaitophorus viminalis. Taxonomy (NCBI): domain Eukaryota; kingdom Metazoa; phylum Arthropoda; class Insecta; order Hemiptera; family Aphididae; genus Chaitophorus; species Chaitophorus viminalis. The sequence goes on from JAIPRK010000284.1 coordinate 177,547, forward strand.
ATCATATCACAAAATCAAGAGCATATATTTTAATTAATAGGGGGGGGAATTGGTTTTCTCCTATTCATATTGAAAAATAATTTAAAGTTCATTACCTAAAGCTCATGTTCGCTACTGATTCGAATAAATAAATAACAAATATAAGCACCAAATTAGATTACATTTTTATAATATATTGATTTATATATACTGAATATGAAATAATTACTATTAAAAACAAAAAAAAAGTAGAATTCAAAATTTTTCCTGAAGTCTGACTCTAGTAGATAAAAAAACAACAAATAATCATTCCTCGGTTATGGTTGTAAATGTCTACGACAGAGGACAGAACGAAGTACGACCACGGGTATCGACACAACAGTATCAATGGAGGATGGTACTAATTTAAAAGGAATATCATTACCAAATATTCTACGCCGTAATCACGATATACGATTACAGTTAAACTATACAAATATACTAATTAATTTACTAATTTATTATATGTTATATGTACTAATGGTTGCCATTCATTATTCTTAATTATTAATACATTGAAACGTTTAAATGAATTAAAGTATCTTCTAGAAAAATATATGATCGATGGGGTGGGATAAAATAAGCCCTCTTTACCTCCCCCCCACAAATACGCCCGTGCACGCAATACATACGTGCTGCGGATGACGCACAATAAATGCCACGATGCATCGTAAATGTTAATATATTCTCCTTGATTCACCGTTTAGCCAATTTTTATTTAATTAATAACAACAATATAATATGCCAACTTTTCGAATATTAACTCGTTATTGACGCGTGCATAAAAAACGTATTATGAGAACCCTGCGCATTATTTACGGGGCACTTATCTCGTTAAAAATAACGATCCGAACGGGTGGAATAATCTCGTCCGTTTTCCTAGAGAACCGAAAATCGTCAAATTCGTGTACGTAGCGATACGGGAACCTCGTCAGTCGTCTCATATTTTTGCACATACCCACCCACTCAGTGTGCAGACATTTCCACAAATATACATTTTAATAAGACGCTTCTCTTGTCACTGCAGTCATATTGCGTACGGAATTCACGCATTACCATTGATAGTTTTTACACACATACATTTCCGATTATAATTACCAAAAGGTATTTTTTTATTCATATTATTTTCCATGCGCACGAGAAATATATGGTCATAATTAAATTTTCTCACGATAAATGTATTCACACATTGTTTTATATTTCAATTAAAAGCATCCGGTGTATTAATATTATTGTAGTCGTCTATGATGCAGTCGGGCGTTTTTCGCAAAAGTTATTCGTCGTCACCGATAAAATGTTCATTATTCCGTATGAAATTTATATTTATTTTCATAAATTAATCTACCTACATAGATAAGTAAATAATGTTATGTCATCGTAACCAATAATAATTTTACGATTAAACTCCTGCATTGAGGAAACATGGAATACGTTGGATTTAATAATTATAAAACGAATTGTAACGTATTATGTCCGGAATGACGTTGATAATAATAATATTGTGTAATAGTCGTCTTTTTTCTTCTTCTTTTTTTCATCAAAAAGGTTTATTGAATTAAAAAAAAAAAAAATAAAAACCAACTAATACCTCACAATAAAGCTAAAGAAATGAAAACCACTTTTATAAAGCTTGAAGTTTAATTTTTCAGTTGACTTTTTACTGAATAAACTATACGAAAAAATCATTTACCAAACGTTTTTCGACGCTCAAATATTTGTTCTATTAAAGGTTCTTCGCCAACGATTTACCTATAATATTTATTTTCTCATCAGTTTTCGCGGTTAAAAAACAGCCGGTATTGAAATCAAGATAAGAAAACGTACAAATCATCCGGGTCTTATTATGTATACTTAACCCAATAACGCATTAAACGCAGTTTTCACACAAACTTAAAAAAGAGGAATTTAATTTATTCCCAAGAATTATACTAACTACTACTATATGAATACATAGTGAACTGTCTGGTGTAACTTTGTCTATTTGTCAATTTATACTCGTCCACGCAGTTGTACATATTGACATGGCGAACGCATCGATATTATTGCTGCGATCTCATGACGTTTTTTTTTCCCTTCCATTTTAATTGCAATACTTTTGGCCACGAACGAATATAATATAGGAGGCGACTGAAAATCCAATTTCAATTCAGTTTTTTATACTTGCAATCGATCAGCGCTGATCCGGAATTTATACGGTTCCAGTAATGGTTATTGGTTGTATCGCCTGCACGTTGATCAACGCTTTGCCCGCCTACGTCTTTGGATGATAGTTCTACAAACTTTGATGTAGTCGAGTAAAGCGCTATGTAACTTGGCCAGGTCGAGGATGATTTACCACTCGTATTATATTATGCCATAATATTTTGGCCATCGTTATTCGAGTGGTTTTATTTTCAGTTTCAAAAAAAAAAAATAAAAAAAAAAAATACGTTCGATTTCTCTTTGATGAAAACGTACAAATCTACTATATATATTTTATAAATATAATATATACTGCAGTCTCGACAAAAATTCCATTAGTTTTATAACATATGTACCTACCTCGGATGCGGATTACTGTTGTAATTATCATAAACTCGATTACTCCAAGTATCGTATATCGTATTAATGTTGTGTTATGATTATATATATATATATATATATATATATAATACTGTAAGTTGGTAAGTTGGTATATTGCGACTTTCTGAAAAACCAAACGCGTGGTAGTGTGGCAAATATATTGTATACGCCATTTAGGGCATTACACACGTCTTATATTAATGTAATAATAGAATAATTATTATTATATTATTACAAATATATTATTTTAAAACGCAATCATAGCACTGGAATCTGTATACACGATAAATTTTATAGTACGTAAACTGTTTTGTTTTCAGTCGTTAAAAACAATAATTAAAAATGCAAATATTCAAAGCATGTTGTTTTATATATAAATATGTACCTAGTATGTAAATTTATTTTATGTATTTCAGACACAAGGCAAATATTGTTTCATCACAATATTAGTGTATTTACTAAAAACGGTCCGTGTATTAAAATTTCAAATGAATTATATATCAGTGTGTGTGTGTGTGTTCACTATAAATCATTTGTGCCGTACGGGTTATTATTTTATTTATTTAACCGATCCGAATCGTGTGTGGTTGATAAGGATTAAAATTCAGAACATCGAAGAATTACACGTGAGTCCTAAATGATATTTATCCAAACCACAACAACTCTTTAATTATAACATTAGCCATTAGGTACCTATTATACAAGAGATCATAATAATTATTGGTAATTCGTTATCATTGATTTTTATGTTTTCTCTTTTAGTTGCTATGCTATGTTGTACTCCTGCAGCACGCAATACTCGGATTCGTAGTGATAAAATTGAACGGTCGTCGTGTACTTATACGAAAGATGGAAAGAAGATCTTACCTACCGACCATAATTGTATTTTATTTACTTCTTCGACTCTTCGTAACAGCCAAAATGCTATAAGTTCTTTAAGTATTTTACCCATTCGTAATGTTTTTTAAAATATGGCTTTAATTTTTATTCCTTGTAATATTTTACAAAAAAAAAAATATATAAATATATATATTTTTAAAAGAGAAAAATGTAGAACGTCCATTTCATTGCATATTTCAATGAATAATAAACAAATAAAGTTAAATCGATGTACCCAATCATTATTCATATTCAAGCACGAATTTAAAATATAATAGTATAATATAGTGCGATTTGGTTGAAATTAATCTGTGTGTAATGAAATCCACTAGTGCAAATGCGAGAGAAAAGTAGAAAACTTTTAATTTTATTATTAGGGGCCACAAATTATTTTTATGATAGTGAAGAGGGTATAGAACAATTGTTTTACAAAATGACGATTTTGACATTTACTTGATTGATAAGAATTAAAAAAAAAAAATAAAAATATAATCGCTGATCTATATGATTACGATGAACAGTTAAATGTTGCGCAAACAATGATATATAATTAGAAAATGAACTTAAACGTAAAACTCTCGTGGAGCCAATGTAAAAATCTTTAAAAATCTTTAGTAGCAAATCATGAAAATGAAAAGTATATTGACATTTTGGAGACCATGTAATATCAATAACGCTTGTCGTATTAAAAAAAAATCATACATTCCACCAAAGTGCTCTAGACGATTTGCGATTGCTAATTTCTATTAAAAGCGTATAAATATTAATCAAAGCACTCAAAGCTTTACACATACTATGTGATATACATTCTTGATTATAATCTAACAAACATAAAAAATTTAAAAAATAAATACATATTTGAATGGCGTTTGACTGAATAAATTAACGAACAAGTCATTATAATATTTAGTATTCTGTTAATATTTGGATACCCCGTAACAATGATATTGCTTTTAATATTATACTTTTTTTTTAAGAGCTTTTAGCATTTATCTCACTAACTGATTTACATCAAATTAATACATTTACATATTTATTCGTATATTATATATATTCGTTTTTTTTTTTTTTTATAAGAGTGTTAATCCGTAGTGTACATTTTTATTTTTGTAGTTATATTATATTATATAAATTATTCAACGCAATTTCTGCGTTGCCCAGTCGTATACAAAATAACACTTGTTCGTCCCCGTCGTATATGAAAAATACAATAAAATGAAAATACTCTACGCAATAAATAATTGAAGGGTTATAAATATATTTATGCGTATAAAACGATTCCAATAACCCTTCGTTCTAATCGCATTCATTAACCGCGACCGTTTTCGCGCGGGAAACGGGTGGATGGGTGGGGTAGTATTATATGATAATTTCGGCCCGAAAAGGCTGAAGGGTTGTTAAAAGGGCTTATGTCATATTCACTTAAAGAGTTATTCGATCGCCCCGGCACGTTTGTATGGACCACTACTATAATATACCGAATAAACGTCAAACAAATTGTCATACGGTTTTGAACATTCTCTCACGTCGCGGAAAACCATAATAATAATTGGAAATCCTCTTGATTATACTCATCACTTATCTTCACTTCATAATATAAATTTTCTTTGCACACTGCCCAATAAGTATGACTAACATTACTTTTGCCGACGGAATTCGTTGCCATATTGTATTAACCAATAAGATACCTACTACCAAGTGTAATCGTTTATAGTTTATAATATATTATGCTTATAGTTTTTGAAATTATTTATCAGTCGAAATGTTTGCTCGTAAAAAATAAAAAAATCGATTAAATGAACGTTTAAAAAAATATGTTTATCATATTTTAATATTTTATATTATCAAACAATGTATACATAAGATAAATGTTTTTTTGAATTATCCGATGGATCGGAGTTCTTGAAACTTTTGATTATAATACCTATAGATAATTTATTGACAAACTAAAATCAAATTGATTTCATTCAATTTTGAATCATTTCCGAGTCTGAGTTTTTATAATAAAAATAATAATTCTAATAAAAAATTTCAGTGAAATCATCTCCGATATTTTTTAGGTACAATTAGTATAACTTATATTTAATCCTTTAATACATTTTCAAGAGTTTTCAGACAGCCAAAACAATTTTACAGATATTTAAAAAAAAAAAACTTACAAAAATCGAAAATTTAAATTGTCTATAAATAAATCAAAATATGTCAAAATACTTTGAAAACTTAACTATGTATAGATAATGCCAATATAAAGATTTGATAAAAATTTAAAGTTGTTACGGTTTTCCGTTTTTGAGTTAGAGCAAATTTCAAAAACCGATATGATTGGCAGTCTAGAATATTATACATTATATTATATTTTACATGTAATTTTATGTCAAAATTTCTGTTCAAACGTTTATAAAAAAAAATTGTGCATATGAATTTTAATGATTTTTGAATGACAATAAAAACTACTTGTGTGGAATTTTCTATGAAGTTCTCAAGTATTTTGTATTAGTCAATTTTTTTTTATTATCACTGATTATAAAAAAAAAAAAAATGTAAATAATTCGATTATTTTAAATGCCTATAAGTGGCTTAAAAATCAATATCATACTTTGAAAAAAATATGACATAGATCAAAAGGTTATCTTAACAACTGATAAAAATTTCAAGTTTCTGCGACTTACACTTTTTGAATTATAACAAATATTTAAAATCATTTGACGATAAATCGCTATTTTATGCAATTTCGTAAAAATTTAAATTTCAAACGGTCATAAAATTTTTTTCTTTTGGTCCGGGAGAAATTTTTTTATATAATTTTGAAGATTAGCTCATAAGCTCATAATGGAAAAACTAGTGTTAAAATTTTGAACCTTATTTATTGACAGAAAAATTTTTATGAATTTTCAACTACAAAATAACTTGCAAATTATTGCAGTTTTAACATATTTTATACAAATTTTTACTTTATGAGCTTTTAAAAAAAATTTGAGTGAAACAATCTCCGATATTTTTTAGTTACAATTAGTATAACTTATAATTAATATTTTAATATATTTTCAAGAGTTTTCGGCCAGCCAATTAAATTTCATAGATGTTTAAAAAAAAATATTTTTACAAAAATCTAAAATTTAAATTGTCTATAAATAAGTCAAAATATATCAAAATACTTTGGAAACTGAACCATGTATAGAAAACACTAATATAAAAATTTGGTGAAAATTTCAAGTTGTTGTGGTTTTTCGTTTTTGAGTTAGAGCATTTTAAAAAAATGTAGTTTGTAAAAACGTGATTTTGCGTAATATTTCCCGTTTTTTCGTAATTTTTTTATCATTTTTTTTCGATTTTTTTAAAAAGTATTAAAAAGTTTGATTTTTGAATTACCCAATTACTATCTATATTCACTTTCCTTTCAGAAAAGTTGTTGTTTAAAGAAATCGAATCATTTTTACTGCAAAAAAGGTGTCTTTAGACACAAAAAAAAAAGATAAAACACATCATTGTAAAATCAATAGATTCCATCACTCCGTTCAGAATCTAAAATTTTATTTTATAAAAACGTGATTTTGTGTTGAAATTTCCCTTTTTTATAGTTTTTTTCGATGCTTTTGTACCATCTACATTCACTTTCTTTTTAGAAGAGTTGCTGTTTAAGATAATCGAAGCATCTTTACTGCCAAAAAATGTGTCGTCTGACACAAAAATTAAATATAAATAAAAACACACATCATTGTAAAACCAATAGATTCCATCACTCCATTCAGAATCTAAATTTAATTTTAAAATTCCTAACTTAAAATTTTTTATAATAATCTTTCCATGATTGTTCATCCTAATCAAAACCAGTTACATTGCAGAAAAAAATTTAAAAAAAGTTTAGAAATTCAAAACTGAAAATATTAACCAATAGAGATAAAATATAAATAATTGAAGTGGCGATATATAAGTATAACCGTTATTAGTAATAATAAATAATAAATAACTTATTACATAATGGGGTATTGTAAGGTGTGATTATTATTATTATTTTTATCATCCTCATCATCATCATCATCATCATCATCATCGAATAAGTAATTAAAGGAATCACAGGATATAATATCTATACTGCTTCCGGCGAGTTTAAAGTAGGCATTATTCCAAGTCCTTCCACATGTACTTAGGTAGAAACTAGAAAATGACATTAATGTGCAATATAGTCTCCTATACATATTGCTCATTGCTCACCATACTCGCGCTAAAGGCTAAACCATCCCTAATGCACACGTAATTATTATCGCCATTTTCTGGCATTATATGACCACGTGTTCAACGAAAAAATAAAGTAAAAATATTTTATAGGTAGGTACATATCTATGTTATATCAGTGTGATTGTAGACTAGATTCGAATTTGTAATAATTTTAGAGTATAAAGATCCATTGCGTACTTAAAAAAAAAAAGTTTTATTTATTATTTTTTGCCTATATTCATTATATACATCATATGCATTCATCTGTATTAACTGCGTTTTCGGTAGTTTCAATTTCTTATAATTTAAAAATCAAATCTGATATTTGAAAAAATGTATATAATACAATTATACAGGTAATGTATATATTCATAAATCTTTCGAATAAGTTGAATCGGTTTGCGGGAATAGCGAGTGGCCAAGTCAAAAATGGTATTGTAAGATTGTTATAGAACAATGGTTCTTAATTTTTTTAGGACCATGATCAAATTTTCCTCCTAAAAATCTTTTGAAGTGTATTTAAAATATTTTTACCTAGATCCCCCTCTATACTAGAAGTCCATATTGATATATCGACTGATATAGTGCAAAATATATTATTTACATTGTATATTTAATTATTATATTTCTAAGCTTAGAAAATTTATAAGGTATTGACCACACATTACCTACTAGATTATGAGTGTGTGAATTCCACTTAAGATTTTCATTAAAAATAATACTTAGATATTGAATTTTTAATACCTCTTTTATACTTTTACATGTATCATGATTACAGATTTTTTTTGTCAGTGCAGCTATGTATTGATATTATTTTAAAATTGATTTTAGTTTTATAAATAGAGAAAGTCATAAATACTGTTTTATCATTATTTAATGTTAGTTTTCTGGAACTTAAAGATTTAAGTAACTATATTATTCAGCACAACTGTAGCTTTAGAGTGTATAACTTTCCATGGTTTATCAGAAATAATCAAACAAGTATCATCTACACATGTTGCTATCAATACTACCAAATTACATTTAAAAATCGAATTTACGTATAAACTAAATAAAATTGGTCCCAAAACACTTGCCTCAAGCACACCGTATAGTCAATAGTACGTTAATTCCCAATATAGTTTATTTTTACCATTTGTGTTCTATTGAATAAATAACTTCTAAACTAATTCAAACTAATGTTATTAATACCAAAACATATTAAAATCTCCAATAAAATTTGATAATCAACAGTATCAAACGCTTTACTCAAGTCTAAGAAAACGACTATAACTTTATTACTTTTATCTAATTCATTAAATAAGAATTTAGTAGTATTATATAGGGCATCCTCTGTTCCTATACCGGGTCTAACTCCAAATTGGTTCTTCGATAAAAGTTTATTAACTTCCAAATAAGCCATTAATTTTGGTTTTATTATTTTTTCAAGTATTTTGGGAAAATTAATTGATAGTAATATTGGCCTATAATTATTTATATTAGTTGGGCCCCATCCTTTATGAAGAGGTTTGATCACCGTTAATTCTAATTTGTCCGGAAAGACATTTTGTTATAGACTTAGGTTTTATATGTATGGTTATGTATACTAGTGAAGAAACTATATATTCAATTACATATTTTAATATTTTTATCATCACTTTATCGTAGCCTGCCGCGTTTCATCTTTACAACTGTTTATAATTTTAATCATTTCAGACCTATCGATTTTTTTAAAGAACACATTATCAAAAGAAACATTCTTAATAAAATTTGGAATATCATTTATATTTTCACTGCTAAAATTCTCAGCTACTTTATTTCCTATATTGGAAAAAAATGTATTGAAAATATTTAATGCCTTTTTAGGATCTTTGTTTACATTAGTTAACCTATCATCAATTTTTAATGTTTTTTTTTTCTTATTATTTATTTTTGAGCACGTAATTTAAATGATAAATTTCCAAGTTAATTATTTGGAGTATATTAGCTGTTATTTGATTATGTAAATTGTAGAAATCGGTGCTATATACCTAGATTATATTATAGTGATTCAGTGAGTCTGTTTGAAACATGACGGAAAAAAACCACATATTGCGTACACGTCGATATACGGTAATTACTAATTATCCATTGAGGATGAAACCTATACTGCTGTGTACCATACGTGCATTTGTCAGTCTTCGATATTCGAACACACGGATTATTATAATTATGTTATTATCAGCGGAATGAAACCCGCGGGGTTGTTACAACTTAATAATATGTTTAGCGTCACAATGAACGCAGTGTATCTGTTCATGAAAGACCGACACCGTGGATTTAATCGAACGTGGTATAGCCACGTACGTTCAGACGACGAGCAAAAATCACCACCTGCCGTTATAATATTATTATCACATTATTTTTTACACGAAATTTCAAACATTTTTCGCGTGTTCAGTACAGTTCGTACTGAGATTCGTTTTAACGTTTTGAATTGGAAAAAAAAAACTGATTTGCTATCGTGAATTGAATACGAATTCAGTCAATTTTTTCCTCTTACTCTCCTAACGACATCATCGAGGCCATTTAACCGTACAAAGTATATTATTATTATTGTTATTATTATTATTATTATGCCTCAAGCTATTTCGATTCGTCGGAGTACAATACTCGTAATGCGTTTTTACGAATCGGAAAAATGATTACAGAAAATCGAAATTATTACTGTAAGAGCAATTATAAATGTACCCAATAATACTCATCATTGTACTTAACGCCTACATAACAAAGTGAGTGTTATTATTGTTGTATCGACGTACTTTTAACACGATAAAAGTTGACGTGTACTTATAGTATTTACGTATCGCATGCGTATCTGCGTGTGCAGTGCGCGTGGTGGGATGTATAGTCGTTTAGGTATTATACGCGTACACTACTAATCGTCGTCGTCATATAAATATATGCGTAGGAGAAAGTATTTAATATACGTTACATAGACATTGCACAGTTTCAAGTCGATTTACGTGCTGTAATAATATTACTAATTAAACACGATCGGCTTTGAGTATAAATGTGTGGTGGACATCCCGCAGACTTTTTATGTCAATATTTCGGGAGTACGTCGAAGGTTTATAGCGGTGATAGACGGCCGAGACGGTGGTATTACCAGTATATTTATTTATTTTCTTATTTTATATATATGATATTGTGGTTCTATACAGGTAATACATTGTTAAGCAATTGATATAATGTAGTATTATCGACTAAATTAGAAATACACAAAATGAAATAATAGAGATAAATCAAATACATATTACTGACAACAAACATAAAATAAAATAAAATATAATATAAGTATTAACTGCGTTCATCAAAATATTTGGAGGGAACTTTCAAGAATAATTTTTATTTGACAAAGTAGAGAAAAATGATTGGGAGTTTCTAGTATTAAGGCTATTTATTTTGAAATCATCATAAAGACAACCATTTTGGATAGTCAATAACGCCAGACAAGTTGTCAGTTAATAATTCGTGAAACATTTTTTGCCAGCAGGAGTAAACGCTGGTCTTATATTGAATTTAGAGTAAGGAAGTGTAAAACGACATTGTAAGAATAATAATTATGAGGATACAAATATTAAATTTAAAAGAAATGAAAACTAAACAATTATTTTGAATTTGAACTGATTCTAGCATTTTGTTTTGTTTAAGTGTATTATTTAACCGGACCATATAATATGTATTATATATACCACGGAAAGAAAAAAATGAGAGTTAGTGTACAAGAAACACACGAACGCGATACGCCCTTATTACCTTACCTTACCTATTAGTTAGTTATGATGGGGTTTCGACGGTTTCATAGCGAAATCAACGTTAAACTCTTAACTGTATAATATACGAGTTGTTCGAAAGACTTAAGCTCTTGCGTTAGATTGAAGTCTTAACTTTTACTCTTGGGCTGCCGCTGATAATAGACGTTTTAATAAAAGTTTTACCACACGCACCGGATAACGTGTACGCTAATTATTATTTCAACGAATGTATTATGTGTAACTACGTTCATTATTATTATTATTGTTATTATTATTATTATTATTATTGTTATTATTATTATTATTACCAAACCATGTCTCGAGACGTGATGCCCTGCCATCCCAGCGCGTCGTCGCACAACAAAGAGATGATCAACGTATTACGAAAGTTTTAACGGCAAAACGAGTACAGCGCCACTTATACGATTCGAAGTTTAACACTCAAGGCGGCCGGTTGGAAATCTGTACCGCATCCTTTAGTCCTTTTTGCCAATCACCGTCAAACCACTGCCGCTGGCAGTTATAGTTATACATTGTCTGCTCCAGGGGTGGCGTATACGTATATAGTATAAGTACGCAAGCCGGCGAGTGTTATACGGGTCTGATAACCCGATCTGATACCAAAAGAGCGTTTGTTACAGATTTTGAGTACCGTTATTGTACCGGTCAACTGTATAAACTATCTACTCGGAACAACTCTATTTATTTAAGCATACTGTGTATGAAATTTAATACAAATAAAATACTGTCAACTTGACATCTTCTGGGTATCTTCTGTATATTGTCAATCATATCATAGAGTGGTCATTGCTACTTCTTCTCTAAATAAATATTTAAATTAAAATTCTTGATTGTTTTGTATTTTAAAGTTATTTTTATAATATTATAAATCATTTTACATTTACCTACTGTCATGTAATAATATACTATTATTTAATTATATTTTTCTGCGGTTTCAATTATATTTTACTTTCAATAAAATACCAACCGTTTTAACTTCCTGAAATTTGGTTGACATCAAATCTTGTATACACCGTTCACTCTTCCGTATCCAAAATCCATCAATAAGATTATTGGTTATTTTCAAATATCATTATAAACTGTACGTTTTAAAATTGTATCAAAAGTAAAAAATGAAAAAACGGAAATTTTGGGATAATTTTGATATGACGTATATTTTTACTTTGAAAATTTGATTAAATCAATTGATGTTGGACAAAAAATAATATTGATGTCAAAAATTCCGTGATTTTTCATTATACATGCGTCGTTTTAATTAGTAAGAACGATCGCTATCACCAAAATTGAGATAAGTAAGGCCGAGAGTATTACACTATAGTATTGCTATTCAGGGACTCCGATTCCTTCGGGATCAATATGCATAACACACCCGCGGAGTATACGATGAAGTATAGTTCTAGGAATTGCAACACAGATACAGATAATTAATGATAATATATTATCATCGTTAATGATGTGTAATATATTTTCGTACAACAACGTTGATTATGTCTTACGAGATAAATATTAGTTGCCTTATTGTATTTTTATTTGTGTTTCTCGTCTTACCGTAGATAAAATAATAGGACCGTCTTGACAACCGAATAAATATATTTAGTATTTCATTCAGTGAAACTTCAATGCCAACCAAGAAAATCACAAATGATTTTGTCGTATTTACTTGGAACTCAATATATGAATCCAAAATAAAACTTTTTTTTTTCTCAAAAAATAACGATAATAATAAAAATTCAATGTTTAATATTAAATTATTTCTCTTGGATATACACATCATGTGTTATATATTATAACATAACGTTTAGAAGAACTCGAGAAGTCGAGACTATACCATAATATTTGAAGTGTCTATATATTTTACACCTGCATTGTATGAATATTCTTTATTTCCTTTCATACAATTTTTATACTGTGATATTGAATTCTACTGAAGTCTTACAATGACATGCTTTATTTAAATAGGTAGTACAGATGTCAGATACAATGAATTCTTTAGAAGTCTAAAAATTATAAGTTAGTACATTTTATTTGCTTATAATTATTGTGCACTTATAGGTACTTATAAAATTTAATCTATTATTAATAATCAATTGATTACAGCATTGAATAAGTGTACAATAGTTCACGAATTTACATTTGTATTCCAGGATTATTGATTTAGATTAAAAGCTAAGGAGCATCAACGATTAAAACAAAGGTGTTCTAAATCAATCTCAATAAACAAGCTCATGTATAAATAATAAGCATGAATCACAAATTAAAAAGTATAAAAATAACCTACAGCATGAATTGTTGTCTACAAAATTACATAAAATATATATTTATAATATGTTAAGAAATAAGTAAATGTAAATGGGTCTGCCATCTCTTAATTGACCGTAGGACAGAATATTTAATGACCAGTGAAGTTGTTTTCCGGCTTTTAAACAACGCCCACCAACAAAACAGTCAGTAATTTGAAACCGGCCGAATGCAACCCGAAAGAAAATAAAAACATTGTCGAGGAGCGTACTGATGTTATAAGCGACGTGGGAAACAGTATTAAAAACATCATGAACGTTATTTTCCAACAGTATATGGGACATATAATGTATATACCTAAGTATATATTATACTGAACGTAGTGAAATCATGAGACAATTAATTATGTTAGATAGATCCGAGTATTACGTTTAATGATTCTAAGTAGTACTTTATTAATATAGCGAGAGAAAAATGACTAGATTCTCAATTATGATGATTATTAATCCTTCGTTAAACTATCCTTACACCAGCTTATTAGATTAATGTATTTTCATTTCAAAACATCATATACGTTTTATAAAGTAATAAATGATGTATAAAACTACGAAAGGTTATAAAAACGATAAATTAAAAATTTCACCGGTAGCAATTTGAATGATATCCTATATTGATAATTACTTAATTCGATGACGAGAATTGTATATATTAATGCTACCTATAATATCTACTGTATAAATTTCAGAAAAATATAATATTGTTAATATATAAACAAAATGGTTCTATAGTTTAATAAACATATTTTGTGTTATAAAATATCGAAGTCACAGAAAAGGTCGTACACTATACATTATTTAACTTTATTACAATATTTAATTGGTAAAGCGTTGGCAAAAGTGGAATTTTAAGTAAAATTGTTTTCTTTGATCTATTAACGAATAATGAAAAGCTTTTATTTGTTGAATATTTCCAAGTACCTTATTAATGATATGATTTTAAATAGTATTTATATAAATATAAATTTTGATTTACACAGAGACCGAATAACCACACATCCCAATGTTTCACGATATTAAATAGTTACTAATTAGAAAAATTAGCAAACGGTCGTATATTTCTCAAACTTTAAACCTTAGATAGGTTAAATAAATATATCTTCAAATTAAATTTTTATTTGCATAATATGCTGTAAAAAATAAATACCTATGCTTAAGTCTTATGAACTTTTACTATAGGTGTAAAATAATAACAGGCTACATATACGATATACACCACTCATAGAAAACCGCAGTGTTTTATTAAATTTTAGGAATCAAGAAAAGTTTGAATATTTGAATTTTTAGCAACCACTACGTGATTTCAAGTTTCACATAAAGTAGGTAGTAAAGATTTTGGTGAGTATATTTTGTCTGAAAACATAGGAATTATATTAATGAAAGTGCATCGAGTACATACAAACACACTTGTCGTATTGTCGTAATTGAGTTATTTAGTATGTTATTTAGTGGGATTACATAAACTTAGAGTAAAATTGTTCAACATAATAGCATACTCAGCAAAAGCTACAGAGTATAGATAAAAGCGGCATAATTACTATTTTGTTGGTTTTTTATAATATATTATAGTAGGTATTCAAAATATATATTAACTGTCAGAATTGTCTGGAAAAATAAAAAATAAATACATATGATTTTTTATTTTATTTTTTTTAAACATTTATTGAGAAAATGCACATTAGTTTACAAAAACGCGCAATGACACGAGTTAATGAACTACTTATTGCAGAGTCATCCAAGGAACATAAAATATACAATTATTTTATACCCGGGCTAATCGGGCTAACCGTAACCGTAACCGTATGCATGAAGTTCATAATATTATAATATATTATATATGTGGGCAATTTAACACATCAATTCGCGACCACATGGTGATAATTCGCAGTGTTTATTTTATACGACCAAGAGAGTATTATAACATACACATTTAATAAGCGTACGCTGGGATTTGAGTGTTTTAAACTACCTGTAGCTCGTCTGATCGCATAGCTTAAGAATGGCATAGGTAGACTGTATACGTTTGCAAGTTTTCGATAAAATCACATCGACGAATATGATATTATGTAACACGATATTGAATTAGCACATCATGTCGGTTAATACTTATAATAACAAACGCGATATTTTAGTGTTGTGGAAATCGGGAAAAGTGGTACATGGAAAAGCATTATAGGCATGCGCACGAGGGGTGCAGGTTGTTACGTGTGTAGTTGCACACTTGAACCATCAGTGAGTTCAGCCGTAATTAATATTATCTTATAACGATAATAATATGTTAAAATTAAATAAAATCAATAAGAGTACGGCACCAGAGCACGTGTGCCACTACAATATTTTACTTTACAACATTAACTGCACCACGAAGACGCAAAAAATAGTAAACAAGGTGTACGAAATAATTTTAAATATTTAAAGGCTATAAAAGAAGATTTAAGGTTTAAGTTTTCATTTTCTATTAATTAGAAACTGCTCTCATCAATAATAAAATTATGTAGTTTGAGCGTTATGGATCCCGGTGGAAATGTTCTGTGCACGTCTATGTTAGTATAGGTATTATATATACATATTTTGTACATTTATATTGTATATTATCGTCTATATACCGATAGTGTTGGTCAAATATGTTATTCCGTGCATTATTTGTACAAAGTTGACGACGTATGCGATTTATACAACGTGTAGGATTAAATATTTTCTTGTGCAACGTTTTGCTATAAATCTCTGCACTCACGTCTATATATATAATAACCAGTGGACCTACATTTTGTGGAATCCGCACGAAAAATACAATGCTTACGATTCGAAACAGTTTCGGACTTGAAGAGATGCAGTTATGTGTACCAAGATACATCAGGTAGCATATAATAAAATATATCGTTCTTAATACTAATTTGACGGAACATTATTTTATTTTATTTTTTTATTAATCTAAAACATTGATTCTTATTATTAGACATAGTAGAAATAAAGCTAATATTAGGAATACTTTTCTACCCGATAAAATATATCAGTTACACGATTGTTTATAATCGGCCATTGGTCATTATTGTACATCAATAGTACCTATTTATTAAACTTTAATACCTATTTTTATAAGGTATAAAAAATATACGTAGATATATCTGCTGTTCCATGTTAGTATATTACGTATTACACCTGTTATGATGTATATTCATTATATTTCATATTATTTTATATGTTAAGGATAAAAGTGTATTCATTCATCCGATGTCTACTTTTTGCGTCCAGTAACTTGATGACCATGCTTTCATTTATGAGTAGATTAGTAGAATGGTACTCAAAGCCTTTTTACCCGCACGATGCTGGACCTATAATGGTTTCAAATAACAGACGACATATTTTTTTTCTCCGATAATCCGATTGATTTTCAATGTTTTTAATACATGACCGGTCCGAGACCGTATTTTGTTTCAATAATGCCATTGTATTAATTATATCCGTGCTCCTAATAAACGGCTTAAAAACCAGAGCTTATACATCGAAGTAGCACACACATAATGTTTGTATTATAATATAATATACAATTCTTAAGTAATTATATTGGAACTTAAACATAAGTGACAATTGTTATTAAGTATATAATAATACATAAACGTTTATATTTTGGCAACCAACGCACCCACTTGTAGATAATATTCATATTCTATTATAATATCTACACGTATTCGTTAGTATAATATTTTTGTAATAAATTAAAAAATAAATACGTATGCGATATTATTGTACAGCATACACGGTATGTTAAAATGTGCAGTATATACGACTTGAATTTCGACTGGGGAACGGCGTGTGATCATTTTTCTCTCGTTCTGCGTGAAAAACGATCCTCCGGTTATAACAGTAGATAGATACGGTATACCTACCACTTATACGTCATGTAGGGCGCTCAATTCCGTCGTCGTCGCGGTACGTATAATATATACGTCATATAATATTATATCCATAGACGGACCAGCGTTAAACGTAGGGGGTACATATTTTAATCGTATGTATATGTAATTTCTACGAAAGTCCCAGGAATGCGAGCGTAACGCAATAATAATAATAATAATGTTTCTTTAAGATGTTAGGCGTATTCGGTTATCGTCGGGATGGATTTTAATTTATGAGATGTTTTCTCGTGATTTGTAACCGAGAACGCGCGGCGGAAAGAATCATTAATATTATTCAATACGTATCTCTGCGTCCGGCGGCACACGTTTCACCCCACGCCAAGGCCACGTGAAAAGACCGTTCTTGACTGAGAAAATACGTGTCAAAACGACATATTGGTATACGTCCAACGATAATGATATAGTCAAACGTTTCGATACTCAAATATGATTATAAAAATGTCTAACAAACGATTTAACATATTATGACGTTATTCGTCGACCGATGATGACGGGGTGAATATCGCATGGAATGACTGACGAATCGTGCTGATCGCCTTAGCAGCGGTAATATCTAGTCCAACTGTCAGTATCAAGGTTGTATACAAATTGCACATACTGTACATGATTTTGGAAATCCGATACAAAATACCGAAACACTATTCAAAATTGTAACGTTTTATTTGTTTTTTTAAGTTTTAAATGTTTAGATTTTTTTTACTTATTATACCAGGGGCAGCTAAACAGTCGATCGCAGACAATTTCAAAATCAATTATGTTAGAGTTTATTTTTAGCGACACACACACGAAAATTAATCGAGGTTGTATGGAACAAATTGTCGATAAATTTTATCTGTATAATTTTTACCTTTTATTCTAATTTCGTATATCAAATGCTCATCGTTGATGCATGTTAATTTCACTTTGTTCATTCGGTGTCTATTGTATTAAATTTACAATAATGTATTTGAGTTCTTTAAAATGTATAAATATGGGTGCACATAAATAACAAAAAACGTATCATTTTCATCAAGAATGGAAAAGAGATATTTTTTTTACAATGCTGAAAGACAAATGCATATGTTTGATATGTCGAATAACAATATCCACAATAAGAAAAAGGTAGGAAATCCAGAAAGACATTTTAGAACTACGCATTCAAAACTTGATATGGATTTCCCTCCTAAGACGTACGTAAAAAGAAATTAGAAGTATTTAGATTTAAGAAATTATTATTTATTATTATATTATTCTTAGTAATTAGTAATTAGTTTATAATACTTATTATATGTTTACATACACTTTATGCAAGTATGTTTCTTAATAATTATTGTTATTCAATAATAAACATTTTTTTTTATGAAAGTCGATCCTCAAAGGTGAAGTATATTTTTTGTAGATCGTAACCAAAAAATGTTTGGCCACCCCTGTATAATACTATATTATATTTTTGTATACTAAGCAGTCTTCTTCAAGTGACAAGTGAGTATTTTATATAAGATGTCTGTTTTTTTTTTTCCTATACTATTTGGCATTTGACACGTCAAAATTGTTCAAAAACTAATTTAATGATGCTGTGCATTTTTAGGTGCATTTTATTTCTCCGCTTATCGTATGATTCTGATTATAACCTATCGAATTTGAACGCATAGTGCCATAGTTATATGGTCATAATTTTGTTCATAACTAAAAACAATATGATTATACATTTTTATTTTCATTGTTTTCCCCTTTGGCCTTTGATGTGTTTAATATCTAAATGGTTTGTAAATTCTTGAAAAATGTTATTGTCTTAAGAAATTTCTGCACAAAAAAAAAAAAAAATAATTGTAAGCAGTCACAAAAATAATAGTTTACTCCTTTCGATCAGAACACGTTTTATATGCGTCAACTCATTGACGATTACGAATAAACAGATTTAAAATGACATAAATGCGTTATGGTTGTTATATTTTATTGACACGAATTTTTACTTTTTTCAACCTGAAATCAGAAGCAAATAAAAAACAAACAAATTAAAATGTAATATGTACAACAATCAAATATAATATACAATTCATGTGTTCTATACGTAGGTACATGTATAATCATTTCGATCATGGATGACATTTTTTCTCTCACGTCGTCCGGTGATACTGTGTATATAATATGATACACCTTAAACTGATTAAAAAACTAGAACAGTTCTTACCCCCTAACCCCCTCCCCCCAAAAAAAAACGCATTTCAAAACATAATTATAATAAATATATTAAAATACTTTTTAAAAGTTTTACAAGCGATAAAATAATTCACTTCTTATTATTAAAGTACATTGTAAATAGTTACACATCAATACTGATTCATTTTTTTTTTTTAACTATAAATAGGAAAAATACTCTGTCAGCTATTTTCATTATTCATAAATTTGATAATCCTTTTTCTACACAAGCTTACTTTATTTATTTTTTTTTTATAAATAAAACGTAATAATATGGAAACAACGGGATTAAAACTGGACTGTTTTCATCAAATGAGATAAAAAGCAACCCGTTTAATTTTGTCGGGACAAATGGACATAATTATCAATAAAGGGACGTATGGTCACCCTAATATACCTAGGAATTATACATTTACCCATGAGCTTAAACGGAATGCAGCCACGTATATTTTAATCAGAAGTCACAACGAAATGACGGTTGTTTGTACTTTGTGCACACCACCACTCATAAGGGACGTCCTGGAATTCTATTAACAGCGTGGTGATGGCCTGTCATCACTAGTGTTGGTCTTGTGGCTAATATTTGCATACAACGACTGAATTACTAGGTATATACGATATCAAAATAAACGCATTTCAATGCAGTTTAATTAGCCGGATCCTTTGGCGCAGGTTTCGCGGTAATCAACAGCATCATTGAGATCCGTCTTTATTCATATATATATATATATATATATATATATCGCAATAACTTAAAGTAAACAATCTTGTAAGACTGATTAGCACTATAAATGAAAATACTGAACAGCACTATATATTCCGTGGCATTTTCATTCGAACAAACAAGTGATAAGATTATATTATATTATTATAATATTATTGTAGGTTAGAATAGTGGGCGGTCGATTTAAAATATACTTTTATGCGTATTATTAACTATTACCATTATTTCCGTTGAGTTTTTAAATAACAATAACTTCAGTGAATCTAAATTGAAATCTATTAAATGTATTATAACATTTTTTTTAAAGTGTATGTAAAAATAACCATCCGTCGTTTTCGTATTACATATATATTATATCAATATAATTCGTAAAATAATACGTTCTAATCGTAATAGAATATTTTTTGTCCTGTATGCGCATGTCATTCAAAATCAAGGTGAGTGATATTTTTTATTTGCAGAATAATGTACATAAAAATAATTATATGTACCTAGTCGAACGAGCGCTGAACATGCGAACAAATAATTATTAATCGTAAAATTAGTATTTGTGCGTTATTTTATCGGATGATACGTTTTTGAATAATTATTTTTGTAATTAAATTTCAATACTAGGTACTTTAAAACTCGCATTTATGCCGCACAACAGTATTTAATTTTGCATATGGATTTTAAATTTTTTTTTATTCGCTCTTCTTACGATTTCTTATTATAACTCTATAGAACCTTCATCATGAGTGTAACAAGGGTGCACATGTATTCCATTTTTAACTTCGTGTTAACCAATAATATTATATACTGCGAAATGTTAATCAATTTATTTTATGAAAACTAGATTAACTAATTGGCAATAATCATAAAATCGTGCAAATGGTAAATCCACAATATAAATCATTAATTTGTCTTTGATAAAAGTGAAATATATATATATGTATAAAAAAAAAATATGATGAATTATTTTGCACTTATTGAACTCATGACATTTTTTTTTATGCATGAATTTAGGTCATAACCATGAGGGGTTAAAAATTAAGAACAAATAAGGGGCTAAATCTCCTAGTTACACCGATGGCCTTTACTATATGAACTGTACAATATATTAACATGCATAATATTAAATAATGTCTGTAAATACTGTATGAAATGAAATATAATACAAACCAGCTGGTTAAGTTTTGTATATACTTATATATATATATATTATGTACATGAGAACGTGAATAGTCTACCTAATACAATAATTATGAAATATGTATATAAGCACGTATACATGATAAAAGTTAGACTGCATGGTACGCGTGTAATAAATAACAGTGTATATGGGTGCCTGTGTGGCCGTGTCCAGAGACCAGTAGTATATAAAACGAGAAGAGCCGTGTAAGAGGGAATCGTGTACACGTTTAGAGATTCAGAAATATTTTCATATTTTACGTAGGGAGCGAGTTTTTAAAAGATTTTTATCTACTGCAGTTGGTTTCACTTTTTATTTCTTTCGACTCCGTCCCCTCTTCGTCTCACAGTTGCCAGGTAACGGCCGCCAACTAATAGTATACCGACGAACAAAGATTATTGAAATTCATAAACTAGTTGAATTATTACCAAACCCCCTCTCCTCGGATCGATGTGAAAAAGTGTTTTGGTTTTCAATAGTTTAGGGTATAACGAATGCAAATTGTTTTACACTTATTTTATGGTTTATATTATATTATCCATAGGAGTTAAATACATTTTCCTGCGTACGTTTGAAAAAAGCTTGAAACATTTTCTATTTTAATAATTGTTATGAGTTGTGATTCACACAATACATAATTGAAAATTGTTTTTTTTTGCTTTTAAATAATATTATAATTATTTTATCAAAATGGAACTCGATATTTATTTCATTTCACCATATTTTATTTTATACTACCTACTTTAAACTATCACTTGTGCTTATTGTAAAAATTTATATACTTATTTACAGTTCAATAACAAAAATCATTAAAAAAAAATCACATATCCTCAAACCTAAGAAAGGGTTCTTATTTTTATTTTTTCATACATAAAAACCAGATCAAAAAATTCGAGAAAAAAAACCTAAGAAACGATACGTTTATCGCTGCTGATCTTTAGAGTTTGTTTAAAATGTTCGTAAACAATATAAGTGCTGTTTGAATATCTGAATTTTCCGAATATCTGAATGTACAAATCCGGATTTGAATTAAAGTCATATCTGGATTATTCGGATTATTCAGATTAATTATTTTTATTGCTAAGCACAAAACAATACTGGTAGTTGAATGCGTCAGAAATATAATATACCCGTTCAAAAATGTATATTAAAGAATTTTAATATAATTAGAATTTAAAAATAAGACATTGAACAGCGAAATTGAATTGAATAATCCGGATATTCCGGATAACCTGTCAAATCCGGATTCATTAAATTCGAATTTGATAAATCTGAATAATCCGGATTTTTTAAATCCGGATATGCCCACCACTATGATATACTGTAATATTATTACAAATGTAGGGCAATCAAATTTTTGGATGTTCAATAATTCCAAAAACTATAATAACAGCTGTGCAATGAGAAAGTTGAACGGACATCGAAACGGTTAGAAAATATTTTTCGACGTCTTTAAACTACTGCAAGTAGGACTCAGATATTACACAATCTAGGTATATTATAATGATGTTATTACATTTTACAATACTTAGATTATCTCGCTAGCGCGTACACTTGAAACGGCTCTTTTTGTTTGTTTTCACAGCTATCCCGCCGTACCTATCCACGTTATATCGTTTCTCATGGCTCCCTTCCGACGGACAAAATCATAATACCAAAGTAAAAACAATTATTATTCCCGTTTGCAATTAACGTTAATTCCACCGCTGCAAAATTCATAAAGCTATACCCGTGCACGTATTTGAATACACCGTAGGCTCCCAGTTGTGATTTGATATAAAAAATTATTATATCATTGTCATTTATTCCGGTTTATCGCAACATGCATAAATTATACGAGAAACGTGGCTGTTGAACAAGTAGAAAATATTCTTTTACTTTCACACTATTTACAATATTATTTTATTATTATTATTATTATTTCTTTAATTTAAATTCATATAAATACAAATACTGGGTCCCATTGAGAATAATTTAATAATAACAGCCACAATTTATAGCCACTGCAGCTACGATTTAACGAATTCAATGTTTTGTTTTTCTGTCGCATATATTGTTTAAGATGTTTGTGTACTTAGGTAGGTACTACAATGAAATATTTGTTTGATTTCAAAATAAACGTATATATAAAGTTTTCGTATATTTTGTTGAATTTTTTCGTAACTGTTTATGTTACATTTTTCTGTTTTTATACAGTTTTTTTATTTCACTCTTACTTTTTATACATTTTCGTTAGTACGAATTTGTAATATGTAGAACATTTTGTTTTTTAGCTCAAATCGATAGAATTGAGACAAATATATTTATGGTTGTTAATATTTTCTTTAAGCAGATGCATAATATGTAAGCCTTAGTAGCTTACTATAATTGCGAACAATGTTTGAAAGGTAATGATAAAACGTTTTACTGTTTCAGTATATTGATATCACACAATATATATATATTATATGATAAAATTAATTACATTTTAAAAAGTCCGAATCCTAACAGTATAGCTGTACGAATTCGAAAATAAACCTAATCTAATGATGTAGATATTATTTTATGTACGTAACCGATTTCCTCTTCGTGTGTTATTATTTTAAAGTGCAAGTATAGTTTGTGCATAGAACTCTATGGAAAGTCAAAGTAAACGAAAGTTCAAGTACCCTTATATACTTTCAGGACGATATAAAATAATCATGCAACGGCGGTCGACATTCATTCAGGGATTGCATACGTATGGTATTATAATAGTAGGTAAAATACATCGTTTGACAATGAAAGAGCTTAATATTTTATAACAATAATAATAATAATAAACTCGAATTCGACTTAAAAATGCACACTTTCGTACAAAGATCGCGTGGCATGGTGTGTATGATATATTATACAAGATTATATTATGGATTGAGCTATAGCTATTATTTATATACATGTTTCATATTATACCCGTGTATACAAATTATAGTCAATGATATGTATCTGTCATTTATTTATAATGTGTATATTTTGCAAGTAATGTATACTTGCAATACTTACCTATTTGTCGTCTATAACTAAGCATTGTATTTTATAATCGTTTAAGTATCTATATGTAGAGTCTCTTGCAAGACATCTTGAGTAAATAAAATATGTTCACTAATTTTGTCATTAAAAACAGAATCTATACATCATTATAATATTCAAAATGTGTCAAAAATATATCTCATCTTAAAATCAATGGCCGTATGACTGTATAAGACGGTGACCATTTGAACGTGCGGTAAACATTCCTCGAATCGAATACACTATTAAAGTTGTGTACCTATCTCTGGAAAACCCAGAGAGCGGCATAATATCGGCTTAGTGAGAAAATACATGATGGAAAAGGTATAACCGACGACCCGACCGTGATTTTGTTTTACCGGAAGAGGCATATTTTCAGTTTAAGAATGTATCTTAGGTACACATAAAATTCGATGGTCACCATCTTACGAACATAAATGTTTCAAAACGTGGTATCATACAAGTAACCTTACATCAAATTATGATCGCATAAAGTATGTGTAGATTGTGTTTTCAATAGTGTAGAATTATGTTTGAATATATTTTTTTCTCCACGGGGAGGGTTATCATTTTTTCCGTTTTCCCGACGAATGCGCCCGGTATACCGGTACGATAAATAATAATAATATTACACTTGCCGTCTTTTTGTCTACATTCATATTATTTTACCCTATTTCACACGTATACGTGCGCGACATTATTTTACCGCGCACGTATGTCACCGTACGTGTACACGGGTCCGTAATATTCGTTTTCGAACGTCGCAAGGTGACGGTTACAGCCACCGCTAATATAATATTGTACAGTTGCGATTCCGGTGCATATTCGGATGGTTTTCGCGAACGTTTTTATTGCGCTTTTTCGCCATATACGAGACATATAAATGCACCGCCCGTCATTTTGTACGACTGTACGTGATGCGCGCGTGCACTGTGCGGTGGTGGATGTCAATGATTGACACGGGTAAACGTGTGCCGCGGAACTAGGTCGGCGGTGTATGTAATGTTATGGCATAATATTATAGTGCATATAACACGCGTGCATCCATCGTCATTAAACTGCAACGATGCCGGAAATGCATTTTCACCTGATTGAAATCGGTCACTAGCCGGCGCGACACAATTGCGCTGCAGTTGAGTTTGTCCCGGTGCACCGCCGTTGAAACGATTAAATATTATTGCAAATTTTGTGCTCGCTTGCACAAGTATAGTATATTTATATATGTATACAGCTAGTTGTTGACGTTCAATTAGAGAATAATAATAATGCAAATGCGCGTTACGCTGCATTGTTCAACTGCATCGTGTAGTTTTTACTCGACGAAACGTTACTGTTTTTCATCGGTTTTCCATTTCAGCTGCAAACGATTTTTAAAACGGCCCGCTACAGTTTATCAAAAACTTGTTTACTACGTGGCGACAGATACTCAACATCTGATGTCTCACCGTCACCACTGTTATCGTTGCAATCCGATACGTGATTCGATTTGGAGTATATTATTGTATTATAATATTCTAATATTACAATTGTAATATTCATTACATTTCGTCACCAATTTCATTTTTTACTCGCAACGTGGGAGAGTTAGACTTTTTTAAGATGAAATGTATAAATTCACCTACATAGACGTGGTATAATATCTACTCTTTATGCAGTTTTCTGATTTTGAATCAAAATTTTCACTTAATTGTGTGTGACGTGTCTATCTGACAATTCATTCTATCGATATTTTAGTAGTTATCTAATAGTATAAAACAATTTCTTCTAATATTCATGGACTTCACTTTTTTATATTGCCTATGATATGCAATATTGTTTATAAACATCGGCAATGGTTAACTTTATTGATAAATAAATAAAATAAAATATATACTTATACAAATTATTAATAACAAACTGAATATTAAAAAAAAAAAAAAAAATAGAATGAATAATAAAATAAAATAACATAAATGAATAAATTAACAGTTGGATAAATGGAGGACGGGTTCTAGGCTTTGATACATCAGTCGACCAGTCAATCGACTAGCCACCACCAATCCTTACCATTACCGCCAACCAGCCAGGTTAGGTTAGGTTCCTAGTACTTAATATTTAAAAAATAATCTTACCTGCATTCTCATACAAATCATTAATCTCAATATCGTCGGCAAGGGATAATTACGGACATGGTTTGACGTATTTTCAGAACCATCTGGTATGTTGGTAGCAAATATCCTCGAAGTAACCTCTACCAACCCTTCATTATTATGATGAATATTTTTTATATGTCTGCGAAGATTCGACTTTTAGGGCAGTTCCGATATTTAAAATGAACATTACTGTGGGTTTCAGTATGTTTTAATGTGAAATTACTTTTGCTATTATAGGACTTTACATATAGCGTAAAAATATTAAACAATTAACATTAAACTTAAATGTTTTCGAATTATTTAAAATAAAACAAAGATAAAACAAAAATTACTTGAAAAATTGGATTAAAATATAGCAACCATTGTTAAAATTGGGCATATACCAGTTGCCCCCAAAAGTACCTTTTTTCATACCAATTCTCCTAAAACTATCTAGAGAAAAATGAACCAGTTGCCCCCAACCGAATGAACCAGTTGCCCCCAACCGAATGTACCAGTTGCCCCCAACTGAATGTACCAGTGGCCACCAACTGAATGTACCAGTTGCCCTCACATATTATATACACGATTATATTACCAACCTGTAAGGTAAGGGTGGTAAATAATTTAGGACACAGACATAATATAACTACAATGCGTTATTTTAGATGTACCTAAGCGGATCACCAATATATAGGTAACGCGATGAACAACAATTAGAGGTATTAGCTTAATCGCAAATTATAATACATGTGTTTTTATTATTTATTATATCTTTATTATTATTTTTATGGTTATAAGAATCGACTTTGTAATACGATGTAGGTATTCTTTGTTAGGTAAATTTTAGTAGACGAAAAGTTCTTACGTAGTTAAAACGATGGAAAATATTAATTATTATATTATAAAATTGTATACATATTTTGACTAATAAATATTATAATTTTAAATAGTCCTATATTTATTTATTTATTTTATGATATATAAAATTTGTATTTTACATAATTACTACCTCTACTTTATGGGTTGGTATTGTAATCGTGTATATAATATGTGAGGGCAACTGGTATATTTGGTTGGGGCAATTGGTTGATTTGATTGAGGGCAACTGGAAAATTTGGTTGATAGCAATGGGTATATTTGTTAAATACCGAAAAAAGCCTCTGAGAGCAAATGGACAACACCCTTAAAATTAAAGCGAAAGTATTACTGTGAAAAACTTGAAAACACATAGTGAGTATATACAGGTATGTGAGCAGTAGGATACTTAAGAATACATTGATCAATTCTACGATTCACTAATCCTCAGAGAGTACATAAAACAAGTCAAATTTGTAGTAAACCTATTTTAATTAATAATACGATATAGTTATGTAAATTAATTCCAACGTATCCGGTGATTTCATATGTATATTTTATTTTTTCCGTTTCAATCGACATGCAAATTAATTTATATTTAATGTCCTCCTTTAGTTAATTAACTTATTATGAATTTTAGGTGTCTGAGTATGAAAAAGCTTTCTTATACATATTTGTTAAATTTAATGTAATGATTTACTAATATTTCTGGAAACGTGGCATCGTTGTCGGTGGAGTCGGCAGTGGTGGCCGATTCAGTGTCACCGATAGTGGTGATGAGTATTTGGTATGTATTGTAAGTTTCCCGATCACATAACTTAAAAATGTATACGAAGATTATAAAAATACATTCGGTTGGTCGTCCGGTCGGCTGATGTGCTCAAGTCCCTCAATTCCTCCTGATATTAATAAAAATCACAGAAGCTCTTATTTACTACATTAAATTAAGATTAAAAATGACTATTGCTTGTAAATTATAATATAATGTACTTGCGATCACAGTCCTATTTCTACGTTTGTAAGCCATCTAATATTCTCTAAGCATCTGCCATCTGGGCATCTTTATGCAGTTATTCGATACTACCCTACCAATGAATTTAGTTGTTACAGGGCCCTCATAAATTTTATGTTGAATTGACTGTACTTTAATACAAGTGCATAGAGGGGATAAAATCATACCCTATTTATGAAGTAGGTTGTATTATAAACTTTTCGTTTATATTAATTTATAAATTTAAATCGGTTCACATTTTAAATTTTTTACATGATTTCCCGGATGATTCACAATGTTTGTTTCCGCTGTTATAAAAGCTGTTATGAAAATTAATTTTCAGATTAATGTTCTACTTGCTTTTTACACGTCTAAATAGTGATTTAAAGAACAGATCAGCTGAATGTTTAGAGTTATTATCATTAAGCCAAATCTTTAATTATTTTACGAATTTATTCTTATTTTGGCTTGCTACAGGTATTGAGGATTATTTAATATAATCTTTGTGGTATTATAAAATAATTTACAACTACAAGAACTTAAAAATACAATAAAGTATATCATTATTAAAAAAAATTTTCCTTCTTATTAATATAACACGAATAAATATGGTGTTCTAAATTTGCGAAATTTAATTGTTATTTTGTTTACTGTTCACGTGTACAAAAAACTATTTTCCACACAAAAATAGATAAAAAGTATCGTGTTTATATCAAAGCACGTATAGTAAGGTGTTGATTTATTTAACGAACCGTTGCATCTAAATGTCACCTTGTTAAGGTGCCGATAAAACAAAACGGTAGCAAATATTATTTTTATTATATTTTACATAATAAAATAAATTCCTGAAAGTATTCACAAAGTACGCAATTGTTGAAACCTAGGGATGATGCACCGGGTTAGATATTTTATGGCCAGTGACCTGATTATAATCATATAACTATAGTGGCGATTTATTATTAAAAATTATCAATTTAAAAATCCATAGTAAACAGACCGAAATTGTAATAAACGGGACACTAAATTTGGTGATTGCGTGTAGATTATACATACGGCCAAATGCTGTTTATGATAAAAATTTGTGGATCCTTGAATTTCATTAGTCTTATACCAGGGATTGGGACTTATAGCATTTGCATTTTCATCATAGATAAGTATGGAGAGTTCAAATATAAAATTTTATCCTGCATTTTTTCTTTTTTTAGAGGTTTTTGCTAATTTAGTGAAAATTTACCTATTTTTTCAGAACATTCAAAAACCGATTTCTAAGGGATTTTTCAAAAAATTAAACATAAGAATGGTATTATATTAATAGATTCATAATAAATTAATAATATTAAAATGTCCAACCGTAAAATTTCTTTTATATCTAATGAATTATTTTTCAGACTTATTTTGAAGTGCGTTTTTTTTTCAATTCTAGGGCATATTTTTAAATTTATCGAAGCAACATATAAGCACATATTTTAATGTTTTTTAGAGCTTTAAGACCCAAACCCTGATCATTATTATATTGTCTATTATTGCAAATTATAATTTATCAATGCGGAACGTTAATACATTATTATATGAATAAATACTGTAGTATTGAATTCGACTACATGCAAGTACTATTGTGCAATGTCTAATCGGGCTAGTAGAATTATTTCACAAAATTCCGTAGTCCAATATGGTTGTACTAGTTATAATATCATGTTACTGTTGAAAACAATAAAAGTATAAGTACAATTAAAAAACCTTACGTACCATTACCGATTAGTGCGAAGACGGGATGCTTGCAGATAACTGTTATGACGTGCATGTATTGCAATACGTTATATTATTCAATAATAAATGATTAAAATAATGATTATTCTATTACTTTTAGTTAATGTTCAGAGTTATACTCTCTTTTTACTAACTAATAATGAATAATAAATTATCAATATATATAAAAACGAATTTGAACCGATTTGGCTAATTTTGGTCTTGAATTATTTGTGAAAGTCCAGAGAAGGTTGAAAAGGTGAATAAATGTCAGTTTTATTAATTTTAACGAACATCAATTCATTTATATATATATAGATTGATGATATGATAGTTGTTAACTAATATTGTGATCTAGCATCTATACCGATCGATACCTCAAACAAAGAGTGCATCTTTTTATCTTTGTGAGTGACGATTACCGCTATGTACGCGAGAACTTTTTTTACTTTGATTAATTACAATTTACGATGCCGAGGAGAATAAGACTTGACATAAGTCATCGTCGCAGTCAATCAAATGTGCAAAGAAAGAAAATGACCAGAGAGAGACAGATCAAGAAAATAGTCGTATTGCTATGTCAGAATTGCGTTCTTTGCGTTTCTTTCGAGTTCGTTAAAAATCATTAAAAAAGTCCCAAGCCATGAATTACAAATATTAATATTAATCAACATTTATTTTACACAAAACAATAAAAATAATTATTAAAATATCTTAACCGTTATTCTGGGTGGTAGGACTTAAAAAGGTATTGCATCCACAGCGATTTAAACCAAAATGAATTGGACAT
This sequence comes from Chaitophorus viminalis, assembly GCA_025469195.1. Lineage (NCBI taxonomy): Eukaryota > Metazoa > Arthropoda > Insecta > Hemiptera > Aphididae > Chaitophorus > Chaitophorus viminalis. Next base: position 208,825 of record JAIPRK010000284.1, read on the forward strand.
TCACAATCATTTTCCCAGGCAACGCCGGGTAACTCAGTTTGTAATAAATATAAAAAAAATATATTGATTAAATCTATCTTTTTTAATTTTTAGCTGTCAGCAACTGATTCACTAAAAAACAAAAATTCATATCATATTGATATTGTGGGTATCCAAATTTTAAAAATTTCTAAAATGTGTCGCATAATAAAAAGTTTGGGAACTTCTGCCAAAGGTAGTGCGTCTGAGAAATATTTTTAACGATGATAAAATATTAGGTACACCACGGAATTCTCGTATAGGTAGTCTAGGCCAAAATTTACACAACAGCATTGTTTTTTCGCCGAGTTTTAATGGTTTATATTATAATGTTGCGCGGCCGGTGAAAAAGACGCTCGTAAAACTTACGGTCAAGTAGGTACAAGCAGTTATGTTTATTATATAATTACCTAATAAAATTTACGTACAACGAAATATATATATATATATATATATGTTTTTTTTGTCGAGCTTGCTTTTTGTCTAACACACGAGTACCGGTGTATGTTGTGTATATCAAAATTAAATGACAAACAAGTTAAGAAAAAAAAATACATATATATATATATATATATATATAAAAGTTATACTATATAATGTTGACAACTCGTTTGGAAACAATTACTGCAGCGGTTTATTATACTACACTAAATAATATACTCAATGATAATTATAATAAGCGTTTATTATGAATGAAATCAATCTCATTAGTGTAATTAGGTGCATAAAATGCAGTGTGTTTTTAAATGTTAAATGTTTTTTTCTGAGTAATAAAGGAATACGATTTTGTTCTAATACAAGAATACTATATTTGCTTTTTTTTGTTTATTTTAAAATATCGTATTTTTTTTTTTTTAATTCGATTCGAGAAACTCGCATGTTTTTTGATTAAATTTTACTTTCTATATACTTTACTAGAATACTTTCTATGTTTCTTTTGGTTATAAATTTGCACCATAATTTTCGAAAACCATACGTTTTCATAATCGCATTTAACTTCTTGTTAGAAATCTTCGTGTCAACTCTGGTAACCCCCCTAAGACAAAAAAGGTATAATGATCCTGATGTCATCAAACACTAACTAATTAAATAAATTAAAAAAATTAGCCCTATGAAAATTTTGCTAATAGAGGTGGCTGCTTTCTTCAAATTTATCACGTATTATGTAACAAATTGATTTATGGAATTACTTGTTTCAATTTTATTTATTAATTTATTATTATTATTATTATTTTTTAATTTAACTATATTACTTATATTATTGTTATTGGCATTTTAAACATCGGACTCGACAAGAAAGAAAGATTATGTAAATGTTATTAGGAACAATAACGCGTTTTTAATAATTTATAGGTATTGTATCACATTTACTTATTGTGTCCAAGTAGTATTGATTGTGGATTTCATTTTAGAAATAACAAACAACAGAAATAAAAATAATGAAGGGGAACTTTTAGATTTACTCAGTAGATTTTCTATTAAATGAATGAAAAAATTGAACAAAGGATTAATTTCACACAACAATCATTTACATGTTTGTGTTGATTTAATTAGTAGCTCTATTTGTGTCAAATGGCTTTAAAGTTTTTTGTGCTAATCCATTTTACTTCGTTTTTGAAAAAATGGATAATTTGATAAATATTTTCTTGGACAATTATTAGTATTGATATTAATTATTTATTTATAAAAATTGGAAGTCTTTTATCTTATAATATTCAGTTTTTTATTCAATTATTAATTATTTTATGGTATTCAGGAACCATAATAAATTAATAAAATATGGTTATTGAAGTTTAATAATATATTTCGAATTTTTTTTTTTTTTAAATGATTTTTTTTATCATCATTTTGAAAATTATGAAAACATTTACAGTAAATACAAAAAAAAAGAGACTTTGATTAGCTACCTCACGCGGTGTATCTATTACTACATTTTCCTAATCGTGTTTGAAACATTGATTGAAATAATTTTTCACCCCTCTACAATTATACAGATTATTATATCATCGAAAATCAAAAAAAAAAATATATATATATATTGAATTATTATTGTTGGTATTGCGATAAAACGTATCATCCAAATGTTTGAACTGTATTGTTTATATTTTGTCAGGTATCGATATTATGTGGTTTCAATTCACAAATTACACGTACTCAGGCTATAGGTAAATATAATGTTTACAGTTCGTCTACACAGAATCGGATTTGAGTTGAATAAACATGTTATGCATACGTATGTAGTGGTTCATCCCACAGCCACGTAGGATCAGTGTTTGTTTAGGATGTGATAATATTATATATATATATATATAAACATTATAATATTAATGTACATATGCTGTACATTTCTTGTCCGAATCGAATGGTCTTCTCTGGTGCGAGTTGTGTAGTGGTTTATTTAAATTATAATATAATAAACATGTTCCCGTTGAAATATGATTAGGTAGAATCAATGAAGAACAATAATTATTCATATTATTTATTATTATGTTACAATAATATTTATGTATAATTGAACAGTGTGGTAAAAATTTAACTCATAAATTATTATACTTCATAAAAATTTGATTTTCTTAGCCAATGATAGTATCACACGCGTGCAATAATCACGTTAAATAATTATCTGAGTAACCATTAGGTTTTATTGTTATCAGATGGTCATTATTATCAAGTATTTCAAAACTGTATCCTCAAATTAATATTCTCGTAGTGTTGTAATTTGTAATATGATCCAAAAGAGGTTTAATTAAAACTGGAAGTATTCATATTAATTAATTTTAGTATTTAACAACTGATTAGGGTTGTTATGTTTTATGTTACAGTGTATGGTTTTTATGTGTAGGGGAGATTTCTAATACTGGATAATATTATGGATATTTATTTGAGTTTATTTAATGTAACGTTATGTATGTTAATTCTCTACTTACAAGGTAAGTATATGTCAGCCTAATGTTATGATTATTTATAATATATATTATATATGTATTGCTAATTTTTATACACCAAGAGTGTTCTTCATTGACTATATTTAATACGACGTAGTAGGTATATTCGTTGTACGTGATAAATAATTACACATTTACATTTCAAAATAATTTAATTATAATTTTAACTTTAAAAAATATCACTTTGTTACTAAGAATTTATTTTTCTACGATAAATTTTATTTTCAATAATCATATTATATGCAAAAATGACGACAGATCCAAGGAATTAGGTACTTTAACATGCATAATATATGATCCATTAAAAGGTATAGATTCTATCCCCCCGTCCCAAAAAAAGTCTTTGAGTTGGTAATACTTAAATCGAATATTAAATGTGATCGTGTTCATTAAAAATTGATAGAACTTTTTTAAAAATGACCAATTTATAAGAATCACAATAATAAAATGATTAACTTTTATAAGTATACCGTATACCTATAAAACTATAATGTATAACAAATAAGTCTTAAAAGTTATAATTACCAGTCATATATATATACATATGTAAAAACTAAAAATATAATCATAACTGATTATAGGTACATTATAATATTTACTACTAACGCGCTTGATTTTGAAACTGTTGGGTTTTCTTTGAATAAATACGTATATATTATTATAAGTAAATGAATACTGTAAGCTGAACGCTTACCATTTTACGCTAAATATTTAGACAAATTATAATAAATTTATAACAAATTAAAATGATGTCGATGCGTTAAAGTTAAAGTAAAATACAATATATTATATTATATAAAAAAAAAAATATATATAAAAGTACTAATAAAATATAATTAAAGGCGTGTAAGCAAATTGTACCTAGCCCAAAAGTGTATTATACTAGTTATTATTAGGTTATCGTACAACTTGGAGTTAGTTGAATTATCGCCTGGTTGGCGGGAAAATGAAATAGAATCTCAACACGATTCTCCGTTTAGCCCAAAGTCGAGCGGTCGACAACTTTTGCCCGGCCGACCGTGCATACCTACTACCCTGTTCTGTTTTATGCCATTATCCACGAATGCAGATGATTAGTGAACAAAACAACGAAGGACCGAAGGCCATTAGTGTTTTAATTTACCCGCAACAATATATTACACGATATAATAGGTAACGCGCGTGGGACGTACTATACGTATATATACATATATTATAATATTATATACCCGCACATGATAGTGTAATCTGTCCCCGCGACTTGCATAATAAATAAATGTTTGCCGCGACCAAACTATACTAATATATTATATATAATATAGCGCGATATTGTCCGTAAAACTTCGATGTACTGTACTCGAAACTGAAAAGACCGAAAATGTGACGTCTAGCTGTTCGAGACGTTTATCGAATTTGAACATTTATACGTGCTTAATTAAATGATTATTTTACAACGTTTGAAGTCGACTACATGTTGTACGGCAGATGTGCAAAACGAGTTAAGAAAAAATAAAATACGTTCCGATAACATGGTAAATAAATTTTTACTGTCTACCTTCAAAGCTCGGCACGGGCCGGTAAGACCTGAAGGAAATGATTATAGAAAATATATAACTATCACATGGGGACATAATAATAATAACGTGAAAACCCACGGTTTCGGTGTAGAAAATCCGTGATTGCGGATCAAACGTTTTCCACATAACCGTTTATTTTAATTGACCATGTGCATCTGAGTAATAAATGGACTGCTGAAAATAATGAATAAAGAGGTATACCGTGATAATTTGTCGATGAGGCGGGAATAATATTTATATAGACGACTTAAAACAATGATTTTTAAATGTTTTTGAACTTTGCCATTTTCGCCTAGTAGAAATTCGTTATATTTTATAATTAAATGTGATGGAATAAATATTTTATATGTAAATATTTTATCTCAAATTTAGTTTTCGAATTTGTATTCAAACTATATTTTGCATATGATCATCGTTTGTTTGGAGCTCGCAGTGACTCTAATAATTATATTCCTCGATCGGATCGATTTTTCATCATCATGTATTTATAAATTGAAAGTGAAAAATAATCGTCGACAGTATTATATTCTAGCTGTTATTGAAAACATATTGGATTTTATTTTACTGTACCTAATTAAATGAGAGTCTTAATTCAATTTTGAAATTATAACGATATCTTAAATTAAAGCTTATTTAATTCTGAATATTATTAATAATTTTTAAAAATTATATATTTCATCTGTCATGAGCATTTATATTTGAGCTTGGTTCTTAATTTGATTTACCAGTACCTCTGTAAATATGCGTTCATGACTAAAATGATAATTGGTAGAAAAGTGCGTGACAAATTGCACGTAGGTAAAAGAATATATGAAACTGTTACATATTATAATATAAAATATTATATGACTTCAATATTGATAAATATGAACTTATCGTCCCTTCTGCTTCTCATGTACAAATATTATATTATAAATTTCCAATTTATGTATAAAGCATACCTATAATCATTATGTGCCGTAAAAATAAATATACTTTTTTTTCGCATCGGTATTACATTTTTATTTTTCCTTGAATAAGTTTATTAGGTATATACGTGGCAAAACTGAATTAATTCAAAGGGTGTTTTTTATTTCATTTCTCACGCACCAAAAAAATATCGAAGACACATTGACACATCGTGTTCAATTTTGAAGGTGATGAAATATATTCGAGAAATGTTTTGAATCTTTTGTATCCGAACGTTTTAAAATGGTCGTTAGAGAACTTTTTGATCTTAAAAGTCTTTTTCAGTACTGTTTTCGTTTATTTTTCTGCTCGATAAAATTTCCAAATACATTTTAGCATAAAATAGAACCCGAATGCCGGAAACGTTGGCGAAGGAAAATACTATTTTTTTCATTTTGTTAAAGTTTTTTTTTTTCTACATAGAAACTATGTAAAACAATTGCAAACGAAATTTAATACTCTCCAAAGAACAAATAAATGCGCTAAAAAAAAGTTATTGGTAGGTAAACATTGAATTACGAAAAGTTTTAAAGAACAGAATTTAATTTAATATCCACACACATCGTTATGCATTCTAAAGAGCGTATTAATTGAATTATAATCATATAAATATTGAAATTTACACACGTCATCGTTATCAATACTGTATTATAGTACTACACCAACAGTGCTTGAATTTTCGACAGGCTTTATTCGTACATATTTATCGTTTAGTTCTTATTCGTTTTGAACTGTGGAAAAATGTATTGTATTTACATATATATTTATCAGCATTCACCGTAAACGCCGTTTATGGTATCGAATTAAAAACTAAAAAATAATAACAGTGATATTAATGCAACAAAGGTAAACAGGCTAACAAAAATAACAACTGTTATTGATTCCCACTTAATTTTCTAATATGGATTTGCTGCTGATATTTATTATTTCTAGAAAAATGAAAATGTTATCCTACCGACCCATATATTATAATAATATATTATAATGTTAATAGCCATTTCGTATTTGAACGGTTGAAGTGCGTTGTGAAACAAAATAAATAATAATAAATTATTTCAAACCATTCAAACGTTCAGAGCGTTATCTACACAGCGAACACCATAATAGTATAAATGTCATCTTTACCAAAACTATATCTATATATTTATTTATTATATTATCGAGTTATTGTATTTTTTTTTTTTTTTTTGTAATATTTAAGTATCTCAAGCGAGTTTATGCGCAACTTAGTTATGAGTTACGATGTATTTATATTATAGAACAGTTGTAATAATTTACCAATATTTTAAAAATCAAAATGGTTTTGATTATGGAAAAATCTATGAAAACATAAAAAAACGACGTTATTATTATTATAATATTTTAGTATGATGATAATATTTTAATCATGACTCGTTCAAATACTATTGCGGAGAGGTCATTATATCTATCAAACGTCACTCTTAGAATTTCAATCTGTGACACATTATTCAGTCTGATTAAGAGGGATAAATGACACTATCTAGGAAAACGCCACATCACCACTGTTAAACAATGTAGAATATAGTTGATGTGTGGGGTGCATGTAATATCATATCGTGTAATATCCGAGTATCTTATAAAATTGAGTTAAATCATATTTAAGGGTTGTAAGCCTTTTTGGAAACCAACGGCAAAGATAATTAATAGGGTTATGAGTTTGGAAATAAAATAATTACGTAAAGTAAATTTCAATTAGATTTTACGTGTACCTAACGAATTAATTATGTTCGCTAATCACTTTCAACTCAACTCTTTCTGTTATGTACCTATCTCGTTAATTTCAAATTAAATTTGTCCAGTGGCATATACATATACATTTAGTTGAGTTTTGATCAAATGCAAATCATCATTAGCTTTTATTCCTATTTGTTGAAAAAATTAGTCCATACTGCATGAATGCTTAAATATAAAAACATTTTATGGACAGGTATAAATAGCAATATTACATTTCTAACATATCTATTACAAGCGGGAGTTGTTCAACATAATATTATTCTGATCATGGTAAATTGTAAATATTGTTTAATAATTTTAACTGTGTTAAAAAGTCAATTTTGAAAACTTTTGACTTAACTATATTATACATTTTTATCATCTTTCTGCATAAACCTTAGGAATTCAAAACAAAGAGAACTTGCCTTGATTACAGGAATAATTCAATGTATAGCGCTCAGACACGGTTAAAATAATAATAATAATAATAATAATAATAATAATAATAATAATAGAAATAATAATAATAATAATAATAATAATATAGTACACGCTGTGACACGAAAGAAGAAGTACAGTCATTGTGGTAGTATTCTATTTATTTAAGGGTAAAATTCGGGTTCTTATTAACTTTGATCGTAACCAAAGATGACTTACTCGCAACTCATGCGATTAATGTTTCTGGTTGGAAAAATGAGTTTAAAAAATGTCATAAGTCAATGTTTGACATAACGTAGACAAATGCGTACGTTTTGGTAGCGTTTCATTGTGATAAAAGGCAAACGTACTACAAATGGAGGGGTGGATAGATAATGTCAAGAAAACCGTTAGAAATGTTTATGGCCGTGCATGGCGTATACGTACAAGAAATAATTTATGTGCCCCGCAGATTATATTTTGGCCATTTGAAAATGTGCTCTTTTGCCGGTGTATTTTCGCCGCCCACAACAAACACATTGTGTGTAGTTTACGGTTTTCTATTCTCGTTCTCGGAGAGTATTGATGATAATAATAATAATAAAACGTTATATAAACCGCGTACTGTTTTCGATAACCCCAATGATATTCTAAAATCTTTACTGTCCAAAGCACAAACTATAGTTAAGTACCTCAGTACCCGTACGTACGATGTAACAATATTATAGTAAAAGTTCACTACCGACCGATATACACGGTGATTTCGATGAATACACCTGCGATACATGTGTAGTCAATAATATAGCATAAAAGTGAAGTTTGATGTTTGAGTAGGTGAGGTTCAACATGTTTATCGTACCATGGTGAACATGCGAATAAATAGGAGGGCTGACCGCGTGTTTCGAATTTACAAAATAAATTTGACCCAAACGAAGTGCTAAAATATCACAACAGTATATAAACGGCGTTTGATAATGTTGATCATTTTATTTCTTTTTCGGAATCTACTTTAGTACACGTCAAATATCCACACATCATTTTTCATGCAATCGCAATTCGCAATGTATTTTTTCCAAACAAATTTTTATTATTTTTATTCCATTTCGGCACATACAACTTTTCAGTTAAGAATTGGCATTTCAAAATATAGTTTTAAAAATAATATCTTGAAATATTTGATAAAAATACAATGCAAATTGTTTATTATAGTTTCAACTGTTATCGTCATTACTTAATAAAAATATTCACGATGTCGCCAACAGTTTTATTTTTGATTTTATAGAGTTCTACAACGGTTTTGAAATGGAAATATTTTCTTAAGCCAACAACTTCAAGTTATAAATAGTATGAGAATAATAATTTTTAAACACAGTTTTAGATATTAAGTACAAAAATTACAAATTTTACTAAGAAATCAAGAAATCCTTTTCAACTATCAAAACTTTATATTAGGTTTAAAATAAGTAAAAAAAAAAATTAGAAAAATTGTAGTTATTGATGTTATTGTATACTTTTCCAAAATGTGTCATCGATATATAGGCACTATCATCATAAATATCTAAAATTAATGTCTTTAAAAATATAAGAATATACAATCATTCAATCATTCTTTTAGTAGTATTTTGGAAATTCTTTTAAAACATTGAAAATACAGTAATTCCTTTTTTTTTAGATCATATAAATACAATATTTTTTGATGATTGGACATATAAAAAAAGTTGTTGAGCATTTCCCTAATGAAATATATTTCATGTTTATTTATTACTTTCATAATATAAAAAAAATGACACACCATTTTAGATACATATTTATTTTGGAACGCTTTGTATGAAATAGAATATGACTGTTGTAAAACACGTAATATTTTTCATACTTCTGCCGTATTAAAATCGTACAGAACAAATTTAATTAATTTTAAATATGTTTATAGTTCAAAATTTTATTAATATGTAAATTATAATGTTGTCGATGTGTTCACAATATTCTCCGAGGATTATTTATTAAAAAAAAAGCAATAATAATAATAAACAAATTAAGAAGTACTTAAACTGTCAAAAAAAAAAGGGTTTTCGTGAAATACATATTTTACCTTGTATATAATTTCCTCGTTATTAAAAAAAATGTCTTCGTGGGTATTGTTTTATGTATAACTGTAAATCTATTAGAATTTTTATATTCAATATTATTATGTTTTTTGAGTAAAATTATATTTTATTTTGTATTTTTCAAATTTATAAATATTGGTCCCAAGCAAATTGATTTAAAATATCTGTTCTAAAATTTGTTTTGCACTCATTGTTATTACGACAAAATTAGAGTTTTACTCAAGATTTTTTATCGAACGGTATATTATGTTATTCGGAAACATAAGCTCATTTAAATCATGTAATGATAAATTTGTAAAACGCAATTAGTTTAACTTTGTAGTATTAAGCAATTTTACCAAATCAGCGCTAAAATAGCATTGAACAAATTATATCTAGGTCATAGGAACTGTCGTCCAATAGGATGTACATTAGAAATTTATTATTGTTAGATTTATCTTAGTCAGTAAATTGTTCGTAGGTATATTTAAAATGTATTAATATTTAAAAATCATCTTAGTTAGTAAGTTTACGTATATTATGTAGAATATAAAAAGAAAAGACAAAAGAAAATAAAGGACACTTATGGTGATCGTATGAATCGATCACCATAGGGAGTTTATGCTCTCTTTTAAGTGTTGATAAATTTCTTTTGTGTATGTCGATACATCGATCCAATCGGCGTATACAACAACTTCACAACCCCGCAGGCGACCAAAAGCGTATTTTTTAGGGGGGGGGGCTCGGTGACTGTGGCCATTATTCCATTAGCCTTCCATGTAAGTCTTTGGTTTGTAAGTGATTTAGGTTAGAAGAACTACAGGAAGTCAAACACGTGAGTAGTGTATGTGTATAGGCATAGTTGACGCAGCTAAAATTGTGTGGTCACCCATCGGACTGATAGTAGCACCGGGCGGTGATTAAGCACCGAACTGATATTGACTGTGGTAGTCCATTCCACCGTATACCATGCCACAAATATCGTATTAAAATGTTCGAATGTCGAATGTTGTACATTAAAAAAGTCACGTTGACCAAAAGTGGCGTGTTATGTTACCGTGTTAATTTATAGTAATTCTGGTTGGTTTCAATGTAGCGAAAGAGTGGGATTTCTCCTGTTTCGGGTATTTATGAGTGTAAGCACTATTAACCTTTACTATGTAAATCAAGCTGGATAAATCTTGACGGCGCTCTAATGGGACGATAACGGACCAGGGTGCAGGGAGAAAGTAGAGGAATTCAAAAATTGATCCTCACTATTTTAATTTTTTGCTTTTCACTTCTGTGAACTTACAGGCCTCCCCGTGTGCATTATATATGCAAGTTATTCCCTGCAAATTAGTTTTTTTTTTTTATTAATTAAACAAACAAAGGCAAAAAAAATAAATAAATAGTAGTAGCATCAAATAAATAAACAATTCTATAGTTTAAATAGTTTGGAAAAATAATATTACATTCAGTACTTACATATTCTGATATTCTATGCGTACATGGAGTGTTGAATCTATATACGTGTAATGATTCGCATTGCGTGTCAAAACTAGATAATTTCATAACATACATAAAACAGTTATAAACAGAATAGACGTTAACGTAATAATGTAATATTATATAGTTGAAATCTTGGTATCGGTGTGTTTAGGGATGTATGCATCGGAAACTTCACGTAGGTACAGCGTTCGATTTGTGTATAAGTTGTTGACACGGCCGACCACGGATTATTGATTAATCAAGTACAAACATCTCATTTAATTTGGAAGTATATTATAATGTTATAATCGTTTGTGAGATTATTTACACTGCGTTTAAAACGCCGTACAGATTTACATTTAAATTCCACTAACCTTGTTCGATTCTCGTTTCAATATCTCGTACATTTACAGAACAACACAAATTTAGCATCCATCACTTTCTCTTATACTCAAATGTCATTTAATTTTTAAACTATAAAATATCAAACATAGCATGTATCTTTTACTAAAAAATGTATAAAATGTCTATTTATTTATATTGTTTAATAAACGAATGTTTGATTTAATATATATACAGGGGTGGCCAAAAGTCTCGCAACACCTACCGCCTGCATGGCAACGTGCGCTACGGCGCAGTTCCTCCCTTCCACTTTGTTTCCGCTACGTCATATTGCTGCAACTGTGGTCTCGTTATTGTGTTCACGTAAAACAGCATAACTTATTGACAATTTTTTTACCATTACAAATTGTGTTGCAAATATGTTGCGCGACTTTTAGCCACCTCTGTATATATAACTGTGAAAAAATGATCAGATATCACAAAACGAAGCGAAACGAAGTTTCTTTTAGCAATGGAAACAAATGAAAAATAAGAAGACCACGTTACCACGATTTTTTTTACTACCGAACCCACTCACAGAAAACTAAACATACACAGAGCACATAGGTCAGAGACACATCCTAACCTATATTGTGTAAACCTGCGAAACGAAGAAAAACAGAACAAATAACAACGTCTTTGCAGAATCACCCCAATTATCTGAAAGCCTAGGTCCGAAATATAGTGATGAAATACAAACTGCAAATATATACATAAGTGCAGGAAAAGCATTCTGTAGAAATAACATCAATACTTGTTTGTTGGAGGAAAAAAAAATAATAATAATAACAACAAAAATAGTAAACATCGTAAAAGCTATACAATACTCGTGTGTACGCGTCGGATTGTTTAACTAATTGTTTAGTAAGTAATAGAAATTGAAATAATATTAAAATTGCTTTGAAACGAGTAAATTGATTGTTTCATATAGTACAAAATAACGAACTGAAAATAATTAATGTTTGAATAATCTAAATGATTTGATTGCTAAATGCAATCACCTACCGATAGGATTTCACCGTTCCGAATGATAAAAACACGTTGATTAAAATTTATAAAGTAATTTTTTCAACAGTTTAAAGTCTCTTTCATCATCGTATATGAAATGGTTTTATACAATATGTGCGTAGATAGATGAGATAGATTTCGATCAAAAAGATAAAAAGACATTCAAATGTTTAGAAATTCAATTAATATATAATATTATAGTTGTAATGACATAGGATACTCATAATAAAATTATAATTCAATGAGTAATGACTATTAAACTTTTCGATTCAATTACATGTCAACATTTTGGGTGATATACTAGTATGAATATAATATGACAGTATTACTCACATGTTTAAAAGTGAAAAGCTTTAATGTTTTAAAAAGTGAAAACTATCTTACAAAATGTCATTGTGAATTAAATGTAATAACTTCACCATTCGAAAAATAGCGTTTCGTGCGCATTAAATCTATGATGAGCTCTTTAAACCATACAAATCCGTAAAAATAGTTGTTCGAGGAATACAAATGGTTTTATACAAGGTTAAAAACTTCAAATGGACCACTTAAATGTGAAACGTGATTTTGATCATCATTTCATACACAAATGTGTTTTAAAATTTACCCTTTTAAATTTTAAGTGCTTTCTTACCAATAAAGAAAAGCAATACTCGTATCGAAGATACCTATATTATAATTCTCGATCAACGGCATTTTTTCGTTTGAATTTTTTTATTTTTAAAACGATAACAATAGAATAAAACGAAATAACCACGTTTGAATAAGGAAAAAATTGGTCTGTTGTCGAGTATTGTATTAGTTTTTTTTCAAAATAATTCATAAAGACTATTCAGAAAAACCATAGGTGGCAGCCAATAATAATATTATAAATGAAAAAAATATTAACTAGGAACAGTAAAAAATTATTGAACAAAATTGAAAACACACTTTTCTGAAAATAATATAATTTAAATATTTTACAAAGTAATAAACATTTTTCAATTCCGAAAACTGCATTACATTCTGTTTACAATAAAATTAAATAATCTAAAATAAAAATACGTTCATATTTTTACGAAAATTGTACCCATTTAAATTGAAAGTATTGATTTTGTAGAGATAATGTATACCGAATGTCATATGAATCTCGTGTATGAATATCAGAAATACTGATATGAATTACGAAGAAAATTATATTGTTAAAAATGTCATCCAAGACAACTATTTCGGAGCTACCGAGAACTTATAAAAATATTTTAGTTTGATCTACAGCAGAATCAAAAATATCTTTTTGAGAATAGGTAAACTGACGTGCATGCATTTTCCAAATTTTCATCTGGCGGGAATTATAAAAATGTTTTAACATTTATATAATGAAAGACTGTACTCAAATAATCTAACTTGAAAATGATATGACGAAGTATTAAAAATGCTCATTCATAAGAAAATTAAAATATAATTATTTTTATAGCTTGAATTTAATTTTTGATTTGAAATTAAATTAAAATAATCTTATCACATAAAATATTTCTCATTTTGTTAGTTTAAAACTATTTAAGTGTAATAAAGTTTAAGGCATTATGCTGATATTACATTTGAATTATATAATCAAAGTCGATAATATTTTATTAAAACAGTAAATCCAATGATGCGTATAAAAAAAAACGTATTTTTTTTTTTAAGAAAAATTTTATACTCAAAGCTTTGAAAAACATTTAAGAAACTTTTTGCTTGAAAATTAAAAGGTTAAAAAAACACTTTTAGAAAATGGATTATTTTTATTTTACAGGATGCTGTTTTTCGATCGGAAAAAATGTCTAAGTTTTTATTTTCCATTAACGTTTTGAGTGTTTTAAAATCAAATTTAAATATTCATGTAGAGTATCCCATTTTTCCAAGAATTCTGGACTTAAAATAAAAGTCTATTCAAAAATAGTCTAAACATAGATGTGACACATTGTAAATATTAATACAGCATTTTTCAGAAAACTCAATTTTGTCTAAGATGCTATTTTTTAAAACAATTAATGGGGGTTTTTTTATAATATAAATGTCATCGATATGATTTTAATCTTTCTCCAAACAAATACCTTTTTAATCTTGATATAGTTTCAACAATGTAATTATTAATAAAGAGTAATATTACCATTGAATATTAATAAATATCATATATTTATTCGTGTTATTATTTGATCACATATTTCTTTCAGTTTGAATACTTCAAAGCTGCGTTCTTCATAATTATATGCCTTTTTAGAATACGTAATCGCATATTTTATTTGTTATTTATTGTCATTTGCTATTGATTATTGAGACATTACGTCATGGTTTACTCGTATTGTACTTATCAGTTCTTATACGTAAAATATTTTGTGATAAAATACATTATCATGCAGAATGGGTTGTACGACATACCTATTTCATTATTAAGTCAAAACCAAAGGCGTTTGAATTCAGTTTTACGAACTCTTCTATATGGTGCATAATATGATAGGCATTTGACGTACCTAAAGCATAATTAAACTTAATTTAAACTTAATTAAACATAATAAAATTTCATAATTAAACATGCACATTCAGCTAATTATTGTAGAGTGGGAGCTAGAAAGTCGGAAAAGTGGTTCTTGAACTTATATAGCATCACAGCCTGATCCATCTATGTACAAATACATAAATATATATATATGTAATATGTATATAATATGTGTGTATGTTCGATTAATTTGAACCATCGAAGTAATCTTAGGAAATATAAAAATAATCGATGCCAACGACCGTGATAAAACTTAAAATATGAAATTTTCAATATAAAAATAAACTTTTTAAATTGAATAATATTTTTTGTATGATAACAGCATCATGCGTATATACATGTATAGTGTACTCGTATAGCCTTTTTAATATATAATATAATCTCTATGTTTCCTGCACTTCAAATCGTATGTTTTCTTGATTTAAAACTTATAGTCGAGCGATCTTTATTTATCAAAGTTTAAGAATTTGTACGAACTACGGGATATATTTCATATCACATCCTTAAGTTATATTTTAATATTTTCAATATTGTCAAAATAAACCTTTATCTTAATATAATATGAATACTTCATATCTTAGTACTTACTTAGTAGTATTTAATATGTTAAATAAATTAAGAATCTAACATTTATTATCATATTTTATAATAATAATAATAGTTCATATACCTCACTTTATTTATTTAGCTTTGTACCAGTACTTTCTATACATTTTTTATTTACATGATATTCGTGACTAGTACTATAAATGTGAACGTTTTCAAACGAAATTAGCAGCAACAGAAAAATAAATATAACTAAAACGTACGTGCTGTGTCGAACGAATACTTTTTGGCATTCGTTCATACGTCACGTTTCTAGCTTCTAAAAATCTATTGCTAAATAAGTTTTCTCCGCTTTTCTGTAAATCTTTTGACGTTTGACAATTTGTTTTGCAAATAATTCTTAGAAAAATATTTTGGAACGGGCACAGATTAAAGGGAAAAATCAAATATTTTCTGAATAGGTATTTTTTCGCAGTGAATACAAAAGCAAGAATAAAAATAAACACCAGCGGGGAACACAATTCAAATTTTCTTCCCGTAATATGTATTCAATCCGACATTTATAGAGATTTGAGTAATTTTTATTTATCATTATTGTTATTGTGAATAATAAACGTCTAGGAAATTTGATTATTTCACAGATTCATAAATCATGTTATTTCATTTTATCATCGTGTATATTGTACATACCTACGTAATACATATTTTATACATTATATTAACGAAGATGCACATACAACAATAATAGTAAGCATTGAAAGTTATTTTTTATTGTTATTAAAATTGTAGGCCATTGAAATTATCTAAATATATAAAGAAATTTAAACAAAGTTTCAATATATTATTTAGAAACAACGAAATCGCGTGTTTCGGATCATGCTAGATGTTGTGGTTGTTCAGCAGGTATTCGTATTTCGTTCGGTCATAAGACCCGAAAACGCAAAGTCGTTCATATACAAACATTTCTGTAAACGACCGTGGTATACCGGTATATCAGGCTCAAGCTTGTATATAGTAATCAATAAGTTTCGGCGATGTGTTTTGTAATAATATGATAAAACATGACATATATTTATAATGTACAGTTACCGCAGTGTACGCTATATTTCATAATTATGCACTATTTTATCGTTTTTTATTTTTATAGTTTACGCATAGCTAGGTTTACGGCGGTTGAAATAAAGAAAAATGCTCGGCGGTTAGATGCAGAATTCGGCAAAAAAAGAAAAAGAAAGGGAAACGGAATTAATGTCAAATCGACCGAATATCATTGATGACTAAAGGGAGTTGGTTTTAACGAGAAAAATAAAAAGATAAGGGTTTCGAGACCATTAGTATGGACTCGAGATGTTTCTCCCGTATTATACTGTTCAATTATTTAAATTCTCTTTTTCAGTTTAAAATGTATTCGTCCAGTTCACGCTTTGAATATGATGAAAATACATTTATAAGGTGTCGATGCGTACACCGGAATCCAATACAGATGAATAATTGAACCAATAAAGCGCTTATATAATATATATATATATATATATATATATCAATGTAAGTGTACCAATATAATAAACAAAAAAAATATTAACATTATATTGCGATTGAAACGCCCACTGTTGATTAGTTTACTCGTACGATTTCTGACGAATAATAATATACCTCGTCGGCACCATAATATTGGTACACAGTAAATCATTTTTATTTATTTACAGATTCATCTTTGGGAGTTTCAATTTAATGTGATTTTAATGAACAACATATTATTATTATTTTTTTTTTTCATATCACAATAAGTATATTATTGCAATCAAGACACTGCGATCATTCAGGACTACAATTTCAAGTATTAATTATTATATTACAATATCGTACTATCATGTCCTTTAGATATCTGTAGCCATCACGTTTAATGATCAATGATCCCGTTTTAATCGATACAACAAGACATTGTAAGCAAATGTAAAGTTTCTCGTAGGATATTCCATATTTTCGACGCAAATACGGTGTGCATTGTCCGTACTCGTTATACGCTTCTGGGCCGGTAGGTACTGATGCATATATCGATACTTTTGATGCTTCGTAAATGTAGGAAATATATTGTTTGCGATTAGCCAACCAGAATATATTTACGATCAAAAATATACGTGCTTTCTATTTTCAAAATATACCTCTGTAGCCATAATATAGATATAATATCCGTCTTATACCGCAACGAAACTCACGACAAACATTAATACATTTTAATAATAATATACGTATTATATAAATTATATTTCATGTAAGATACTTATTATTATTAACTCACTCACGCAATACAATAATTGATAGTGCTAATACCGTTAAAAAGATTATAACTGTTGTCTGTTACACACAAAGAATCATTTACACGCGTGAGTATGGCTAATCCGATAGTTTGTATTCATTTTTGTGCAATACGGATCTATTGAATTGGAAATATTCCGAATTAATTGACCTTATTGCGAACCACTAAGCTTTAGAGAACAGAGCCTTCAGATACACCTTCTGTAAATGTACGTATTACATTATGTATTAAAACAATTTATTATAAATAAATAATAAGTAAAACGTACCACATGATATAATACTATCACTGTCTGATATTTGCATCCGAGCAGGCTATTCAGCGAAATAACACGCAGTATGACTTTCTTGTACTCATACTCATTTTCCAAAGTATTTTGGCATTTATAAATAAACATGTTTGCTTAAATTTATTTAGCGCAAACCGCGGTTAGTGTAAAAACGTTCTTCGATAAGTATATTAATTATACAAAGAATTTTGAATCTTTATTTCCTGAAATCAGTTATCAACTATTCGTCTTTTATAAAGTCAACTGTATTGTTTCGTTTAATATGGTTGCACAGTATAACAGGCTATGTATGTAAGTCATATTTTGTATACATTATCTCGTTATACTCAACTGTGTGCAATTGTTAATAATTGTTTATAGCTTATAAAATAAGGAAAAAATCGAATAATTCTGAATCGAACTAAATTATATTTTATTATATTATTAGACATTAGATAAATTAAATTTTATATTATAAGTAGTATATAGAATATTGTTATAGAGAAATAAAAAAAATCGAAAAAAGTTCATGTTTAGGAACTTATTTGTGTCGTGTATTTGAGTGCTTCAAATAGCAAAACAATTAATGAACCAATTAATTTCGAAGAAAAAAAATTTAATATTTAATTAGTAATATTATATTAAAAGATTATACGAATGATTTATTTTTTTTTTATGACTTCAAAATCAATGTTATTTTTAAACGTATATTAGTTATTATATAATTATAAAAACGTTTATGATAACCACTTACTAACATTATTAATAATCAAATAATAAATACGAAATCTAACCAAATCATTGTCTAGCTCACAACTAGTTAATTAGTATTCAAACAATAACTTCTTAATATTTATTCAAGCGATTGATAAAAATCTTAAT
This sequence comes from Chaitophorus viminalis, assembly GCA_025469195.1. Lineage (NCBI taxonomy): Eukaryota > Metazoa > Arthropoda > Insecta > Hemiptera > Aphididae > Chaitophorus > Chaitophorus viminalis. The sequence goes on from JAIPRK010000284.1 coordinate 227,914, forward strand.
TTCACGTAATGTATACGTGGTATAAAATATATACAGCTATAGGTAGGCATATATTACCTTGTCATGCATTTCATGTACACGCGCATTCACGCTCACGAGGCAAGTTCGATTCAGATAAGAAAACCAATAATTAAACTTTTTTTTTTCTTTTTTTCCTCACACGAGGGAGTATCATACCACGTGCCTTTGTTCTAAGCTCGTAAACCATTCGAAGAACCGATTTAACGCGTGCGCCTCTTTTATGATAACAATTACTTCTTTGGCGCGTTGGGATTGAAACTTTCACGATCAGTGTGCGCGCGCCCGTGGATGTGAGTGTGAGTGTGTAAGCAAACGCTAAAAATGAAGTCGCGGTTTGCCGCTTCCACGTATCAAATGTAGGGGTAACGTCACCGGCATGGCGTGTATACGGTTTTCCTGAACAAACATTGAACACGCTCGCAAAACGAATTTATATTTTAAAGGTTTTGGCAAATTTATTCGAAAACCCATCCGAGTGTTAATTAAGTAAAAGGTGTGTATAACTGTTTTAACTTCCAGCCGTATCAGACGATAAATTATGTAATTTTGTAGAAACGTACGCTGTCCGAGATATAATATTCGGTTAAGTCAGGTGGGCGGGTTTATACATTATACATCCATAGGTCACCATAGGTTATACGATGCACGCCTGCAGTTTCTAATTATTATTACGATATTGTTATACTACGGCAGCAAACGTTTAATGCGTAAATCGTATGTGTATATTATGATGAAAATATATTATTAATAGTACGTGGATCAGTATAATATATTGAATATATTGTATACAGCTCTGCGTTGATCCACAAAGATGCATGCACATGAAGTTCTAAAATCAATTATAAATATCTCATGAGAAAAATCTTAGATTCGACGAACGCAAAACACACGAGGACGAAATCGACCAATTCGAAGTTTTATCAATTAAATAGCGTATATGTATATATATATATATATATATATATATATGTGTGTGTGTGTGTGTGTGTGTGTGTGTATAAAGGAATTTTGTGTAAAAAAGGTTCATAAACTTTTTGAATTACACATCCGTTTTGGTTACATGCATCGTTGCGGTAGAAATAGTATCGATCACGCACGCTGACCAAAACATATTTAATGTAATTAAACGTTCTGCTTATGGTTTATTATTCGTAAAATATTGCACGTTCAGGAACGATTACAAATAATCACGGCCTGTGCGGAATAATTATTTTTAATAAAATGTCAGTCGTGTATAATAAAGCACTTACATAATTTTTATAAAGTATATGTATTGAGTTTATTTTACCCTTTGTTTAATGCGTTCAACTCGTACTTACGGAATTCTTTTCCACATAAAAAACAAAAGTTCTTCCCTCAATCTGTAATTTTATAAATTTAGTCAACTCCTCCATTATAATCCCTTTTTAATAATACAATTATTTTCCATAAACAAATTCTCCGACAGGTTATGACATATGGTGTATAACTTTGGGCAACAACACAAAAATCTAACTTAAACCAATACCAAGCTTTTCAATCCATAAGCCTCTCTCTCCTAACAAATTTTTCCTGGTATAATTGCACTGTTGCACAAAGACTTACATCTTCTAACACTCCCCAATCTAGTATCCAGTCACTAACTACCGAAAAGAATTCACAAAAATACCATTAACCACCCAAATTTTTACACTTCCCACTCCTTAATAACCGTAACTTGTGACGAATTTATTAAATAGGCAGGCACTTAAAAAGACAATAAATAAATAAAATATAATAAATAATAAATAAATAAATAAAAACTTTCTCATTTGAAGTACTATCACAGGGCACCTTCTTTTTACAGTGTCACGCCATCATTCTACATAAATACATCAAAATTACTAATTGTACAAAAAAAAAACTACAGATATTGTATATGATATTTTTTCTAGTAAAAAATAAAAGCTTTGCACCAAAGTAACACTAGCATCACGGTGAAATTAAAAAATATGCATAGGTAGAAAAACAATGGCAAACACAAAAATGGCCGATGTAGTTTATTGGTGATTTACCAATACCACTGCTAAAGGAAACAGGGTAGGTATAGTTCGATGGAAACACTACGGGTAGGTAAAATTGAAATGAAGTAACTGCGGAATATTATTGCAAATGTTTGAGGCCCGTATTGTTTATCTTCCTCGAGAAGACAAACGGTTATTCGATCACATCATTTAATATAATTCCTCCTTTCCTTTTTTTTTTTTTTTTTTGTTTCTTTCTGTTCTTTGGGTCAGTCGTTTTATTTGGCATTTTTGCTCATTGAACTGATACAACAAAAACGAAGAAAATTAAACAAATAATCAAAATAATAATAATTATAATAATAATAATAATGAGCCATTGTGCACACGTTTCGGTCCGTTTGGCTTATAATGTGACCTTTGACGTTCGGTTTGCATATAATATATTAATTATACGTTTCGGTGCGTTTTCATTAAACCGTTTCGGTGTGAATCGAAGTTCTCGACAGAAGCGATGTGTCTCTGCACACATACGATTAACGTACGCAAATCCAGTAGATAATATCAACGATATGTGTATCATGTCATATTATTATATACAGCTGAGACGTTTCTATATATATATATATATATATATACGTGTATGGTGTGACGTAGTACTTACTGCACGTATAACGTATGCAATCGAACGAATACAATTTGTTATGGATAACATAATATAATATAGAATTTAATATTATAAACAAAGGCTAAATTTTTTAATTGAATTTAGTACGATACTTGACTGTCTTAATTTTGTAACTGATATTTTTTACATCATAACGACGAACGCAATATTTAGACGCGGAGCATAATATCATAGATATTAAATAAAAACCTGTAGGATATCTGTGCTAAGAAAATTATTTTCTAAAAGATTCGAAATTTCAAATTATTTTTAAATTAATTATTGAATAATTTTAAATAATAATTATTATTAAATAAACTTGACTATTTTAGATTCCACCTCAGACCCGAGTTTTGGAAACTCAACGTCCGCGATTATTGTATGTAGGTGCCTTAACTTTACTGCCCGTATGAACAATCTCTCTGCATTAGCATAAAACCGTAAAATTAGAATTATTGTTACTCAATTTTGAAAACATCAATTTTGATTAAGATAGAAATGAAATGGTTTTTGGATTGTGGATAGAAATCCTGTATCGTTATTGCCCTAATGAAAAACAATTAAAATAAAATAGTCATATAATCTGAGCATGCTCTTCATGGCTGTCTTGCAGACTTTTGTAGTTTTTTTTTTTTTTTAACCAAACATTTTAGAAATTCTGGCATGACTGAATTGCTCTACTTAACTGCAATAACGACTCGATCATTCAAATTCACGTAATTGTTGTTTCTGAAAATGAACTTTTCTTCCAGAATACACTGTAATACTATATTACTACATAGGTATGTCCCAAAAAGTTAATTACTTCCAATTTATTGTCGGCTGATCATTAATATTTTTTTATTTATTCGAAAGTAATATAAAAATGAACAAATGAATGTAGCATATAATATTATATACGATAAAATTCATGAAAATGAATATCATAATATGACAAATAAAAAATTAATACGTTGCTGGATTCATTAATTGATGAGACATTATACCATATTCTAATGTAATAACGGCAAAAAAATGTATTTTACTACTATAACATTAAAATTGCTGAAACGCTTGGAACGTTTGTGCTTTGAACACCAGATGCTCTGTAATGCATTATTAACTAATGAAAATCAATATAATATATTATTATGTATTTATTATTGTGCAGCCTTCATGGTTGTGACTACAATCATGCGCGTATTAACGCATTTTATGATTAGTTCGATATGAGCTAATATTAATTAATTAATTTATGAGCCCAAGTATTAAATTCCCGTTGCAAAAATATTTTACAAAAACCAAACTGTCGATAACACGAATAATTTGAATGCGGTACGAACAGTTACCTAAGTATGATAACAGTGATAATACAAGTACTATACTTACTTATTACCTCGGTCAAAACAAAATTACAATTTGCATTTTATTGTCCACAATATTACACGTGTACCTAACCATTTGTAATTGTATAGAATATTGATTGTTGGAGAAATATCGATAGTTAAATCAAGTCCGGGTCACAAAATAATGGATATACATATACAGCGTATTTACCGGGTACGGGTTGAAGGGCCAATGCATGTGGCTGACAACGGTTTGGCCGGCAATACGAGAGGCCGACAGAATAGTGTAATCAATGGATAGACAACTTAAACTGCGAAAAAACCAATAAATATAAATCCAGAAACCGAATACAAACCGAAACGGGTTTAGTACAATAAATGATGGTAATATCAGGTACCAGTAAAAAACGAATAGACGTATTTGATTTATTTTATATTATAGTTTTATCGACTAAAGAGCAAGTGATGTAACGAAATTGAAATCTAAACCAAACTTAAAAAACAATAAAAAAAGGGAAAATATTAAACATAAAATCTAGCTTAATCATTTAATAAAATTTAGGTGTATGTTATTGGATGGCTACCTTTTTATTTTATCATGTGTGTGCTCAAGCCATAAAGAATGTACACATGAACGTTTACATAATATATTAATATAGTACTTAATTACAGATTGTATGTTTTCATAAATCAAAGTTAGAAAGAAAAAAAATCATTTTAGTTTATCTACCTGTTATGAAATATTATATGCTTTTTGGATCGTGTATTACGATGTATATAACTATGATATTATATGTATGTAATCGTAATTTTTTTTTCCACACACCTCACAAAAAAACACAAACATAATATTAATGTAGGCATACTCATATAGGTACATATGCCGTACTCTGGAAGGTAGACATACGTACAAACATTCTGGGTTATATTATTGTAATAATTTGCTGCCGTTGACATGTACGTCATAACGGCGTATCGTACCTTCGCTCTAGTGTCCTATATATAATATCCATAGGGGCGTGTATATGGTTCGTACGCCTCACAAGTGTAAACGGAAGGGGAGGATGGTTCAACTAATGGATTTTTCGCCGGACAATATTGTATTAGTTGACGCAGTAAATAGTAAATTATCGATAAGCAGTGTTGTGGTCGTGTTGTGCCGTTCGAAATAAAGTTCTCGCGAAAACCGTTTTTATTGGTAACGTGGTAACGGTGAAAAGGCGTTTGACGAAAATATTATATAAGTATACGGACGCTTGGAAAGCGTTTGCAAATATTTGAGCACGACTGTAAATAATTTTTGGTTGTTTTTCGAATGCGCCAACGTCTGCGGAGAAAAATCCATGTTTGCGCGCGTGCTTCTCGCTATGGTACTAAAATGATGGAGACCCCGGAAAATATCCCTACTGGTAATCTACCTATACCTAGTATATGTAGGTAATGTATTATGATCGTGTAATTTAGGAGAAATAAAATACAATAGTTTGAAATAATAAAGAAATGATTTGCCAAATTGAATTGCTGTTATTATGGTTTGATGACATTCTATAGAAAATGGAAAATTTCGACGAATTTTTAAAAATATAATGGAACACTATATTATTATATCTATATTATCTGTTTCCATCGTTATATGTTTGCGAGCTTTTTGATCCGTGTCGTGCCAGTTCGCCGAATCCCATTCCACCAACAGATAAACCGGTTTTATACGGATTGAGTAAAAATTCCATTTCGGGAATCTCATTTCCCCGAGACCTTTTTCGCCGAATCTTATTTTAACGTTGTAACAGTGAGTTATTGACAAGTATACAAATTTTACAGTACACTACACAAAGTAATAACTTATAATACAGGTGTCAACAATCTTTTTTTACGGTGGGCCAAATATTTGCAAACTTTTGGAACCCTAGCAAAATCTAAAATTGATCTAGCAAAATCTAGAAAATTCCTAGCAAATTGCTGGAGTAAAAATTTTTTTGCTAGCTTAATGTGCCGGTGCCAACTTGACGGACATATTACATTGTTTATAGCTTAGTAGATTACCTTTTAAATAGGTAATTACTATAATATTTTCAAAGCATAGCTTAGTTTAGTGGGCCAGTTAGAAAAGCTTGATCGGCCCTCTGACCATAAGTTAGAGATCCCTGTTATAATACATCATGGTGGTAATTATAGTTACATCACTAAGTAATAACAGATCATTACTTAGGTCTTATAATTGATAGATTTATTGGTAGAAATTTGCAGCACATTTTACAATAATTGTTGTTTTGTAATCTTATCGCGCGTTAAAAATAATAAAAAAAAAAAACTGTATTTATTTAAAAAATAATGTACACAACAGTTAAAATAAATTACGATTTGTTTTTTATTAAACAAGTGTGCATGACACACACTCAATCTGCAATCAACTTACTACTATACAATATTTATTATTTATACCCATTGTACAGTTACAATAACAATTTTTTAATATTGAATTCGACTAATTTTTATTAAATTAATTCAAACTGTAACAACAATTTACTTACAGTAGATATATAGCTATATACATCGAATTTAACGGAAATAATGAATATTATAAAAAGTATTGACAACTGTGGAGGATGGGTAATATTAAAATGTCAAACGACCGGAAGAATTTCACGAAGTCATCTGACGCATGGAATTGAATTGGCGAGACTTGATTTTCAAGTAAGATCTTATCTTCAGATAAGAAAAAAATAACTGGAAGATTTTTTTTTTCAATAGATTGGCTTACAGTAATATTTTAAAAAAACGAAATATAATCATTGAAATAATAATAATAGCCAAAATATTAGGTGTATATGCCTTCAAAATAATTAAATAGTATATAGTTATAATTACTTTATTATTATATTTTTTTTCTTTTGACGAATGTTTATATACCTATATTATATTTTTCTAAACATTTAAAATTTATTTTAATTATTATGTAATATTCAGCAAAAATTATAAACATGTAAATATATTTATGTTTATATATTTTTATCATTTTATTATTCGGTGAAATGGGGTTTGGTCGAAATGGGTTATTCGGTGAAACGGGATTTCGACGAAACGGGCCTAAATCTTTTTTATCTATGCGTTTCAAACTTTCAACAACGAAAATGAAATACTTCGAACAAAGTATAAACGTCTCATAAAAAGTTTTGATTGGAGCTTACCATTTCGGTTATATGCATGGAATTTCGGAATTAATGACATATATTAGTGTAAATACAAGTATATCATTAATGTACTATAATAATTAAACCATCATGGCATTATATTATGCTGGCATGTGAGAATGTCCCTCACATATAATTTTTAAGATGAGAACCACCACTATCTAACTGATATTGGTAAATTCATAGTACCTACCTTACAAGGGACTAATCAAAAATAGATTTATCGATAAACGGTCACTTAATTATTCCGATGAGAAAAAATATTGTATTACAAAAATAATTCAGTCATATCATGTGAGTGAATCCCTATATAAAGCGAATTAACAACTGTTTACATGCATTTAACATCGGGAGTTAACTAGTTCGAATTGAGTTGAATCCACAGTTCTCTAGCTGCGCATGTAATCGTAGTAAAATAGGTGTCAAATAGCCAAACAAAAACACGTTGCGTGGGCCCAGTGATTATGCATCGTCTTGATGCGTTCAGGGTCGCGGGTTGCTCAATTTTTCACTCCCAATTTTACACCTATGACACCCTCACGTCTATAGCGCGGTACCCTGTCAACTATGTCTGTAAACAAAATCATCATTATGTAATAATTTCATGATAATTGTAATTCTACATGCAAATGCTTATCATTTCGCCTGCATGAATTAAAAATAATTGTAATGTTTTATTCAAATATTTATCAAACGTAACAGACAGATACACACAGTTACGGCACGCAGTTACATGTCGGTAAAATAATGTATAAGAGGACTAATTAATGACGTTCTACATTGAAAAGCTTTGGCTGGAACTTAGAACTGAATATGATGTACTGGTATTATTAACGTAATTAAAATTATAAATTATTCACCTCTGCTGCTGTGCCGATTATGGTAATGCGTAATATAACATCAAAAAGAGTAAAATTTATTTAAATATTTTATAGGTATTGAAATATTGATAACGCATTGCCACGGCGACTGCATTGAAAAAATAAAAATAGAAAGAAAAACGTGAAATTTGTGTGGAATCCCCAATTGAATTCACGACAACTTTTTGCATAGTAAATGTATACGTACATTAATATTGCACAACATAATATTAAGGTTGAATTGTTCGAAAAATGAAAAAATGGATTGAACGAACAGTTATTTGTTATAGGTTCTACGGGGATTTGTATCACATTACTGCTTCGTTTTCCTCGGAGTATGGTAGCAAATAGTCCACAGAATTAACGGAAAAAAAATCGAATCGATGAAATAATCAATAAAGGGCTGTACGATAAACCGGATCTGATGACGCATGCAATTCAGTCTTGTATGGTGTAACTCACCATATCATGTATAGTGACTGTTGATACATAATATATGCGAAAGAAAACGATTCGGTCGGTTCGTATGGCGCGTAATATCGCGTATTATTCGTATTAGCGTATCGTCGGTTTTATAATGATAATAAAATTCGACGAACTGTCGTTGGTGCGATGCATTTGCACACACGTATATATGTAGTTACCTACTATGTACCTGTTAACTGCTTATCACGGTTTAATTCAATAGACTCGACGGCCGCCGATAGTGGAAACCATGAGTAAAGTGTATAGTAGACAGTAGTATAGTACATCGTCGAACTCCGAACACATACAATGACAATGCAACATAGGGGGACTATTATCCCCAGAACGTAATTAAGCGCGCATCAGACGTCCAGACGTAAAAATAAATTGTATATTTTCATATTTGATATTTTATAATTCTTATTTTATTTTGATGGAATACGAAAATGGTCTGGAATACTGACATTAATATATTTGCACAACGCAATAGGTTTATACAATTAAAATAAAAATAAAAATTAGTAGCTACCAATAATTAATTTTTGATGTTCTTATTACCTATGTATATATTTGGTGTCTCAGCTATATTACAGTAAAAGTAGCCACTACCACTTGCAAGTAGGTTGAAACGACTATAAAGCATAAAATATAAATGTCTGTTTAGTGTTTACGCTAATGGATAAGACAAAACTATCAAGCCCCCCACGAATGTGACCAAATATCCGCCTTTGCAATGCAAGCAAATATTGCACTTGTAAAATACATCAACGCTTATGCATAATAACATACACCTTATTATATGTAAGTTATAAACGATTGATAATAATAAATTATGATTTGCATGTACGTTGTCAGGTATGCGTCATCGGTTTCACGTTTTTATTCAGTCGCACTATTATTATAATTTATAAGTATATACGTTACAGCCGCGTACTGCAGGTACACGGCGATGCAAATTATGCGGCAGTACAATATTATAATGCAGACATCTTTGCTATTAAAGTTTTCTAGACTCTGTAGGTCCGATTGACTTAATGAAAATCGTCCGATTACTTGGAGTTTTATATAAATGAAATTGGACAGAGAGTTTAATGAAACTTTGATTACAGCGAAGCGCCGAGAGAAGTGCTTTCAGTTCAGTCAAAATCTGTATTGAACTTAATCAATATAATATTATATCCATGACTGAGTGCAACGAATAATCAAAATTAATTTGAAACATAATGGTTTGATATTTGAATTGAATAAAATGATCAGATATGTTTTTCAATTTGTTTTGAATAATTCAAATGTCATCGGAAAATACATATGATTATGAATTATTTTTTCACGGTTTTTTTTTTTTTTATGCGTGTGTTATTAATCTCAATATTTATACTAGATATTATGGCATTAATTGAATATTTTACAAAATGAAATTATCCATGACAATACCATATAGTTAATTTTTTAATCGTTGTGTTTTTAAAGTTTCAAAAGGTTTAAAGAAAAATGTTCACACAAAACGCTCGATACATTAAAAATGTGCATTTTTCAATTTTTCAATCCGTTATTGAGTAAAATAAAGTTAAAAATTAATGGAGACACCAAAAATAGTACAACCAGTGTGTTTTGCGGGTATTCAAACAAAAGGTACCACGCTTTCTCTCTTGTGTGGCGATCAAGTTTTAATCTTATGCCTGTAATCTCAACGGATTTTGAAATTTTTTTATTACTTCATTGCAAAAACTCGGGCACAAACCCAGTTGGCTCTGGCCTCTGATTTCGAGCTACCCTATAATAGATTCAATAATGTTAATAAAAAAACTCTATTCAAACAGATTATTTTCTTGATTAATATTCAATGTAAATGTACGATAACTTTCTATATAAAGCGTCTGTACCTACATAAAATACAGTATCGACATAGTCAAATCGGATTACAGTTTTTTAATAATAATTAAGCCACACCAACGCGATCGATCTGTAAAAAAAAAAAAAAGGATGATGCATGAAAAAAGTGATTTAATAATTCAAAAATTAAGCACAAGTTTCATCTGGTGTAACAAAAAATAAATATACTACAGTATAGAATAAAATTAAACATATATTATATTTTTATAAATTAAGAATACACTTAATAATCAATTATATTTTATAGTTTTTTATTTATTTTAATTGTTATATTTATTTATTATTTATTAATGGGCAGAGCCCTATACAACAGTTTCACATTATATTTTATTATTTACAATTCAATAATTAATACAAGTAACATACATAGGTTTGACAAGACAGTAATAACAAAAAATATAAATATAATGGTAAGTATTTATCTAGTTTTACCAGTTTTGATAAATGGGGCTCTCATTAGCCAGTCTCATCATGCGGTGTAAAGGACAATTTCTCCCATAATTAGTAGTATGCAGAGGAACTACGAATTACGAAAGGAACGTGTTGTCTATTATTGCGAGAAGAGACTTTGATATTGATCGACGAAAGAAGTAAAGGAGCATCAATATGACCATCTATTGACTCTCCTGTCTGCTAGTGAGATGAGACAGAGTTTCTGCATGACGAATGAATAATCATGTGGAGGATGCTTTATTTTTAATATATAATATGTATATATATATATATATATATATATATATTTATATATATATTAATTATACAATATTTAGTTATTATAATTCGCCGTGACAACTATATTAAATCGTATATAACAATTTATAACACTTTCAAACTGCTTACTTATCGTAGAATTGGTTTTTAATTTTCATTGTATTGAATATTAATTTAAAATGTGTTCGGCACAGATACAACTCATAATAATATATTATGAGAGATTTCAAACACAAAAATGAGAAACTGTGATAGTGTAATTATTAATTTATTATGGTGGATTAAAATTTTAAAATCATATAACTTTGGGCGTATCGTACATAATATTACATTGTTATATTATTGTTTTTGAGTATTATATATTTTACTTTTATCATGCGTATGTCATGGATTTTCGTCTGTTAACGATAACTAGACACAAATTTGCCATTTTTTTTTTCAATTCGCTCTTTCAAATCTCTGACAATGTATACTTTTTTTAGGTTAAAATCCTGTTGAGTAAATACGCGATCATGGGAAATATAGTGACGTATAAGGTTTTTTTTCTTTCTTTTTTTATGGCGCATATATACTGCTGCTGCAGCTACGCCAGTGCTCGGGATACAGCTTTAACTTCAATTATATCGTGGCTTATAATATTATTATAACGGACGTTGAAATTTTAATACCCGGCATTCTTATCGTAATTAATAAATATAAAACCATTGCGTGGATGGCGGGGGCTCAGCGTCGTTCCGCAGTCTACCGTAGTAGTGGTAATACTCGCCGCCGCCGCCGCCGTCCCTGTCGAGGGACGTCCGCCCGGGCGTGCCTTATCGTAACCAGGTGGTATATATATATATATATATGTGTAGTGGCGTTTGTTCCATATAATATATATTTCACGTCCAAAGTTTCTCCCGGGAATCAAGTCATAATAACAACTCTATAGTAGGTAATGAAATGATGTGTCGTTAAATGTTTTGCGTTCCGTTACGCGACGACTTTCGGAAAGGTTAATAATTATTACGAGAAACAAACTTGCCGCATGCGACGGCTCCGCCACGCCGCCCGGTACGACGCAAATAACATTTCAATTTCGCGCAATGCTCATTATATAATATTATGCGCGTGTACGTACGTATTATATAATATATCACGGAGAGCACATATTATAATAGTTTAATGGTGGTTTATACTCGAGTTAATTGATACAACTTCGAAGTCACTTAAAATCACCTTACCGTAACTGAAACTTTGACGGCCCGAAATATTAGCTTGCGTTCATAACGGCTGGGAATCGCTGTTTTAATAATATTATCATCATCATCTTTTAGGTACATACCGCTCCGTGCGACATCCGCAATATATAAATATAGACGACGCCGTGCACCTATGTATTATATATATATTTATGCATAATAATGTTGCAATAATAATTATTACTTTAACAGTATGTGCGCGTGTATAATGCACACCGGTTCTGTGCGTAGTAAGGAAATAATGCTCGACTTGTTTTAATGAAAATGCAAATCTAATTCCTGCACCGCGCGCAGGGGTGGCGCGAATAATAAATGTCGGTTTATATCTGACCCTTTAATCGGTACTTCGGTAGCGTAGACACGCATAAATAAAAAGTTCGCAATTGTCATTTCCTGCGAAATATTTAATTATAATCGTGATTAGTGTAAGATTGATTGCAGCGTGTGACAAGTGAGGGATTTCGAGGTATACGCAACCCACATAACGTGTGCTATGATATAAGACCGACCCGGTGCGTTTTAACGCATACATTGTTCAAATAATGATTATTAATAAACAACGGTGGAGGGAAACTATCAATCATATTTCATTTTTATTTCATTATTTTCGTCCCACGATACAGAAATTGTTTACACCACCGCTCAGAAAGTGCATGCGTACGTGCAGTTGCTTTTGGTGCACTCGCACATCACGTCCGTCGTTGTCCCGTACAATAATACGAGTACGTATAATATTACTATAATCGTCCGGCCTCTCTGCGACGGTAATGTTTTTTATACAAACAAAACAAGTCTACTATTAATTGGATATATTTATTAAAATTAATAACATTATAATGTACATGATTTTCTCGTATATATACAAAGTGAGATCTCGACGCGAATAACCCTCGTCACACGCTTTCGTGTGGTGTACAAAAATATGTCTCGCACGTAATAATATTATTATTAATTCGTGGAAACGTATTTTTCCTCCGAATTATATAGAAAAAGGAATCGAAAACAAATGGAAAATATGTACACGGGAATACACCGCATGCAAACAGAAGACGTGTATGGTCTTATAGTTTTTTTTAATTTTTTTTTTTTTTTTACTGGAAAACGCGTGAAAAATTCGTACACATACGAACATATACACACGTACGCATCCGACCCCATCTGCACCGCCTGAGGAGAAAAAAATAAAATAAAAATTCGACCGTCTCCGGCGTTCCGTACAGAGAAAATAATAAAAATAACTCGTTCGGCACCATTGAAGCTTGCGGAGGATGAAGTAACCGGAAGAGTGTCTGACGACGTCGTCAGATATTATATATACATAGGTGTGGTGGTGTAAGCGTGTGGGGAGTGTCAGTATCAAGATTAATGCTGTATACTGGGCTGCCGCCGCCGGTGGATAAACGGTCAATAGCGAAGGGGTGTGCGACGGCGGTGAAGTATCCGCGGGATGACTGGGCGATGACAAATCGAGGGTCTCCGCGGCGTGCACATACGTCAATGTGACTATATCGTCGTCATAATAATAATAATAATAAAAATAGTTATAATAATAATATCATCGTGGTCGCCATCATCCCTATACCCTGCGTACGCTCCCCTATTATCCTTCATCGATGTTATTATTGCAGGACGCGTTTTTCATATTTTCCACATCGGAATGTGCTCTGCATACGTATACATACACAACGACGAAGATTTCAATTAAGATTGCCGCGCGTAACGTTTGCACTTGAAGTTTCCGCATTATATTTATATAATAATATGCCCATACGTATAATATTATATACACGTGCGTGCTTGTGTACATAGGTTACGATATTAGGTATGTATACGGTACACCTGGTATACGGTATATACCTCGTACACAAACGGAAAAACGTTGTGTACGTGCAGTTTCTTTCCTCGTCAACGCACTCGCCACCGCTGCGAATAATAATTATTGTTGTGATGTCACGTCATATTATACATCTTTTCGTACCTCTTTTTGGTTTTTAACCATTCATTGCATTTTAAATAATACATCATAGCCCGTATGTGTGTGTATAAAATATCAGTTTTTGCTGCTCCCCGCTTATATCCATATCTATTCCAGTGGCGGCTCACCATCATTTATTATTTGGCCCGCGAAAGTATTCTACATTATAGCACTTGTTTGCGTTGTTTAATATTTACGTTAAAAAAAAAAAAAAAAATTAAAATAAAAATACAATATATTACAATCTTCATATTTAAAATTATGTACTGAAATATAAATAAATATTTCCTAATTCCTTATTGTTTATCGTCATTTACGTTGATAATCAAATTATTGAATCGAGTTTTATAATTAAATAAACTGTAAACTGTAAAGTACTAAATAAAACTATTAAATAATATATTTAAAAATAATATAATGTAATTATGTAACCTAAAATTGAAAGGACTTTAAAGTGTAAGAGAAAATTTAAATTTCAGGTAAAAAAAGTTTGGCCACTAATGCTCAATTCTTACAAAATATTACATCGGCTGTGCGCAAACCAATGTTCTCAGTTCAATATACAATATGTAATACGCTTTACAGCCGTAAACACTCAATAACCTATATGGATACGTGCAATCGTAGATATCGAACGAATGTGGACTTCGATTGAAATCGATATGCCTAATTTGACGTATCGTTTAAGTGTTGTATCAAAACTATGTCGCTTTAAGCATGGTTAAACGTATTATAAGTTGAGTGTCTTAGATATTTTTCATTGACTTGCATAATTAAATGTATTTATTTGTCTTAGTAATTATATAATGCATATAACAATAACTTAAATAGATTACATTACACCATAATAATAATAATCTAAATTATTAATATTTCATTGAATTTCAGAAGAAAATAATTTAAAGGAATTGTAAGAAAATGCCAGCTGAAACAAATCGATGTAGATTTACGTGTTAAAAATATAATGTGTACACTAAAAATCAAAAATTTTTTCGTTCTAATGAAATAAAAATATTATTGTTCTTTCATTTATATTAAAAAAAAAACGTAAAATATTTTCTGAATTCTTCGTGAATTATTTGAATCTAGAGTAAAACTAATAATTTCACATTTTATATGTTACAAAATTTGTGAAAACCAATTTATTAATTTTTTTTAAAAACAGTCCAATCATAATTGGTATAAAGTACGCAAAATAATGACTATATGACAATTATGCATTTGCATATAAATTCACTCCCTACCAATTAATAATTTATACTTACTATACTTAGATACTATAGATAACATAAAACTTTACTAAACAGGTGCTTTACTCTCAAGTCCTATTTGATATTGTATAGTAGGTATACGTATTTATAATATACATGGTAACTAGTAACGGTTATATTATATAAATATTATCATATTTTTGGCAGAATAAAGTCTTATCAAAAACATAATATTCTATACCGCATAGTATTATTATTAAAGTGATTGAATGACAGGCTTTTCAACACATTTTTGATAGGTTGATATTATATAATATTGTATTTTGATTATTATAAATTTATATGGAAAAATATGATTTTTTTCAATAGATAAATAATTCATACTCTATTTTCCATTATAATCTGTAAAGATGTACATTATATAATAAACCATTAAAATGTAATATAAATCGATATCAAAAGTAAATACATACAAGATAAAATCACAAAGATTAAGTATATTGTATATATAATATACGTGCAAAGCAATCAAATGTTTTTTTATAAATGACATTTACATTACATGAATACGGTGAATTGGAAAAACCATATAGTGTTTTATTTGGGAAAATGTATTATGTAAAAAGACGGATTTCGAGCTGTCCCTCAACTGTCTCTCTGATTTGTATACCGTATATACACTATACATATTGCAAACAGAAAAACAAGTATGTGATTGGCATCATCTCCTTTTTTCCAGACCCTTTTAAATCTCACAAAAATATATACATGTATACAATATATATATGCATATAACATATATTATACAAACATTTATCCGTTTTAAAATCCATTGACGTATTGTTATGTATCGATACTATTGTACTATAGGTACTATTGTAAAAGTATTCTCAGCGATTTACTATGTCCGTACATATTGCAGATCAAACGACGACAGATACCATACATTCATTTAATTTAAATTTTAAGACTTTAGGAATGTAATGTAGTTCACATAATACTAATATATACTTGTATATATATTTTTTACATATATATATATATATTACGTTACATATGTATATATATTTGGAGCCATACTTTCCAAATATGATTTTCTATTTCGGTAATATTCCGTTTGTTGAGTTCAAAAGTTTTATCATTTGTAAAACTTCAAAGTATCGCTTCCCAAAAATCGTGGTTCACTATCAAATATTCAGCAAATCTGTTTGGAATATTATCTAGATTATATACAAACTTTTATCCAACAAAAACGGCAATGATTCCTTAATACATTATAACAAAATTATTTTCAAATTCGATAAAATAAGAAAACGTTACCCATCTACGTTTGAAGTTGAAAATAAAATAAAAACATGTTCCATGTTTGCCGATGTAGTATTATTTTTTTAACAATGAGTTTTATTGTTTCTGCTGAGAAATACGGTCGTACTGTAGTACAACGCTGTTACAACGATTACACTTTCGATGGTAAACCCACATCGAAATCATCTCACATAACGGTCGGACATAATATTAAATGATACCTCATGCGGGGTCAAGTCGTGGATAATTAGTAATTACCCTACAGTGATTCCGATGCGAATAAATATCACCGATATAAAACACCGCTGAACACATGAATTTGAATAGTATAAACGCATTATGTCCGGCAAAGATTTATTTTTTATACTTTTTCGATGACACAGAACAATTTAGATTCGCTTAAGTCCAAGCTTGCATATAGGCAGTTAAGCGTTTTATCTAATGTTGATTCTCTCTTAGAACATTTACTCGAAGTCACCGCAGACGACGGTCGGCGGCTTATTGTCGTCAAGTTTTATTGCTGTGGTGTTTGATATGCAAACGGCCGGCCAGACGACGACGAAAACTGTCACCGTTTACTTACTGCCGGATCAAAACACAAAGAAATAAAACCAAACGACTTCGCTAGCTGGGTGAGTATAAGAAAACAAATTGGTCTCCATTCTATAGGCTCCATTATTTAACTTGAGAAAATACCGTAACCAAAGTTTTCACGTATGGCGATACATTACTCTTGTTTTCGACGATTGATATGTGTACTTGTATGAAATTGTTTGCGTCGCATACAAATATAAAATAATATTTAAAAAAAAATATATATACCTAAATAAATACTCCTGTTTATATTGCAATTTTATTTCATTGTAATTGATTTAAATTTTTACTGTCCGATGATGATAACAAATATATTATATATTATTTAATACATATTTATTTAAAATCTTGACCACTAAAATTTGATAAGTTTGCTACAGCTTCACACATAGACATACATTTGTCTTTGGTCTACTTTTAAACTATTTTTTGAAACTATTTGAAGTTGATCTATGGAACATCAACTTTTATTATCCCAACTGCTGTGTTAACTTGGTAAATGCCGTTCCGAATGTCTACCACTAACACATTTATATTTTGACTACGACAAGACGTCCTTGGTCTACTTTTGGGGTTCTTAATTCTATTTGATCACTAACTACTAATTATACATATATTTATTTATATTTTAAGTTCTAAAACAATAGTACCGAAGGACACACAAAAATATTTCATACACTTACGTATATTACATTTTAATAAGTAATAGGTCCATAGTTTTTTCATATAGAATAACAGTAAATAATGAATCAGAAATTATGGTTTTTAGAACAATATAAAATTTTTAAATTTTTATTATTTTTCTGACTTGAAATAGGCATTTAAATATCTAGGCCGATAGTAAAATCACTTAAATATTAAATTTATTTACTATTTGCCTAGGCGTTTGGTAAAACGCTTAATTTGACTATATGTAAAAATATATATTGACTATATATATATGACGGATATATCATTTTCTTAAGCTTAAAACACTATAGTTAACCATCAGTGGAAAGTATTCTAAAACTAGACAGTTCACCTTTTACACTACTATCACGCTGTCGAAAGTATAAAAATATTTATTACATTATACTACAATATTAAGGATAATGACAAAAGTGATGTTTCATTTGCGGAATTATTGTTATCATGGAATAAAATATAATATTTCACAACTAAAGACCAATTCTACTCAATAAAATGATTGTTGTCATTCGAAAATTCGACAATATAATATAAAGTAATAGAATAGTATACATCACGAAAAATATCTCTGTGGTGAGTAACTACGTAGGTATATATAAGAATGCAGTAAGAGGTTTTTTTTATGAATGAGTGTATTCTTTCCTCCAGAAATGGACAAGCTAAGAATGTAAAACCGTCTAGGTATATTTCCCGAGGGAAAAAATTCATATCTCCTTAGTACTGGAAATAGCGCCGGACACAATGGACTGGGCTATCATTCGTTTTCATGTGAATTCTTTCTCCCGTAGGAATAAAAACAAATCGAAAGTTTTAAATTCCGACCGAATAAACGAACAGTAAATACACTATATATATTGCATAGCTAACGGGAATTTCTCGATAAAATCATACTAACTATAGGTTATTAACTTACTGTAGCGTTGTAGGGGCAGGGGAGGGGGTAGGAGAAAGCGAATTCAATTTAAAAATATTATTCAAAATTAACGATCCAGTGGCGTCTATATAATTAGATTTGAAACGCGTGCCGTGCACTAAGTACACCAATCGATGGACGTGTTTTTATTTTCATTTTTAGCGTACATTGCAATCATAACAATCCACCGTCACCTCGTCATTCATAATAAAATAATTGGTGTTCTAAAATTGTATGAAATTATTTTTTTTCCAAATATTTCATAAATGTTTTGCACTCGTGAACCTAAAAATAATACACCGTAGGACGGCGTGTACTGTCACGATACTATTGTACAGAAACGCTGCAGAACTGTACGATATTCAATTAGGTTTTAATTGGAGACACTATAATAATATGACGTATAATTTCGTTCGGAACAGTTTTCCGAGATGGTATATAACCGACGAGTGTGGGCGATGTTTCCATTTTGTTGCGTACGACGAGACATTTCTGCAGTTCTGCTGCAGGTTTATTTAGTGAAAATGTTATTAAGGTAAACGCAAAGTCAGTAACGGTGTATATACATATAGAAATAAATCCGAACTTAAGCTGAGCGTTACGATAGGTTCTTAGCTTTTTATAGTGCACGTTACACATGAAATATATTATATAGAGTACGCCTGTACATATATAGCGCTGGGTTTTTCGAAATTACCGTGAACGTAAAAGCGGAGAAAAAAGTCATTTGGCCACGATGTCACAAGTGATTTTTCTTCGCGTTGTGTTGGTCCTAAAGTTTATACGAATAATCGTCAATGTTTGTGACAATAATGACAACAATGCCATATTATTATGTCAAAATCTAATATTAACTTATTATATATATATATAAAAAAAAAGAAGTAAAACAAAAGAAAAACAAGAATTTCGATTCTTAACACTATAGTTAATGTACGACTTAGGAACACATTTCGAGTAATAGATCTCAAATTTACTCGACTCTATCTTAATTCTAAATAAATATTCTTACAAACCAAAAAAAAAAAAAAAAAAGAAAAGAAAAGAAAAAATAATTATTAAGTACGTATTTTTAAACTTTCCCGCATGTTTTTTGTTATTACCTATTACCTAACCAGCTTCTTAGAAAATCAAGTCATAAGATATTTTGTTAACCGATTACAGTAAATTAGTCACAATTCATTCAAAAACTACAAAAAACAACATCAATTTGAATTTAAAAATAAAATATTGTGAACTTTTTTTTTCTGGAGTTGAATTTATGTTGTTAAGCTGCTCTAATTTGCGTACATTAAATTTAGAAATATCAACTTCAAGACAACTGACGTGTTGGATTAAAATAAATTTCTTTTTCTTCACGGAAAACATAAATGTATTTAAATTAAATTCTTGGTTATCGTTGGTTCTTTTTTCCTTCAACTCAAAATCTTAAACTATTATACGGTAAAATATTTTCCTTATCTCTTTTTCGTAATCTGAGAGAACTTTTATTAACCTACAAATCTATACCGAGACATAATATAAATCGATTTGAGTATCGAATAAAAAATATTATTTTTATAATAAAGTAGTAAATTGACAGTGAAAGTAGAAAAATTAAATTGATTGCAACAACTTTAAGAACTTAAATATAAACTTTAGTATGTTCCTCAAGTTTTCATATTATATTCCATCTCAAATTCTATTTAACATGAAGCTTTTCATCAGTTGTTACAACTTTATATTACTTGTACCTCTGTATATTAACTCCGGGAGAAGTTTTATATTATTGCATTTTTTTTATTTTGTTTTATTTTAAGTGATTAACTTTCTCCTAATTTTCGTTTAAAAAAAAATCATTTTTATTTTAAGTGGAAGTGGAACTTAAAAAATGTTTATTTTTCTGAATTGATGTTTGCTTTTTTTTCTTTTCAGCAGTAATATTTCAACTTCAATAGTTTCATGCAGTAACTCATTAGTTTGTGAATTGAACACAGACGGTACATTAAACATGTTGTTTTTTCGATTTTTGTGACTGAAAATAACAAATTGCAAATATGCTACGAAAACGTTGAATTTGCTTTGAGCTAGGGTGATTGTAGTTCATTTACATTATGCATTATATTTTGACGAAATAAATTATTTTTTGTTTTAAGGCTTGTATACATATTTACTCCATCATATTCTAATTATATGACGTTAAACATTTAAACAACATTTCCAACGTCTTGCGTAATAATTATTTAATCAATGAATACCAAATATTATGGCGTTACACTCATTTAGAATTTAAATTGTATACAAATATTTATAGGTGGTTAGCTAAGATGTAATTTTGATTATTGAAAAATGAATAAAATAAAATCTTAACAGTTATTGAGGAGGAAAATATGAGAACTATATTAATTTTGATTCGGAACACAATGAAATAGATAATGATAAGAGTACGGGTTATTCATTAATGCACGAGGGACCGATTTAGTGAGTGCTGAAACATGGCATTTTGGATAAGCGCAGAAAAGACAATTATTGTGGAAGAAGCGTGACATTATTATTTTAGGCGCATTCTTCTAGATTTATATTATTCCTGGTATTGCGTTTTATAAAGACATATAAAGCTGATCATTTATTAAAACCTAACTTACATTTTGTATTGTATGGTGTGACCACTTTCGACACTCGAGATGTTTCTAGCGACACCGCTACTTTTATTCTCGTTGTTAGTTCCAACAACTGTATTGGTCTACTGCAACAGACAACAGCGCAACAAACACAATAATAAATAATCTCTTGAACACTTTTGTGTCTTCATTTAAATGGTATCATATTTTAAAATATGTCAATGATATAGCGATGCACTACGTTGCATAAGGTTTCTAAATATACATTGATACCTATATCATTTCTTTCGTTTTGTCGTATACGCCACGCAAAGGTTTGACGTATAAAACAGATATTTTTCGGCAGATTAATTCCTCGACAGAGATCTACTCTATAATGTTGTTTTACTCTCGAAACAATTGACTACAATACCGAGTACTGGATGTTCGAGAGTGAGTTTTAATCTTACCTGGGCAAATGTTATATTATTTCTTACCTAACCAACGATATCAAGTATGAAATAAGAAAAATATTATAACACCACCTTTAGATGTAGATCATCTAAAACACTTTCTTTACCAAAACCTTAGGATATCGAAAAGGAATAAAAATATAACTCAAAATTGAAAGGTAAAAACACTATTATTAAAAAATCGAAACGTAACATAAAATTTCGTTCGCGTACAAAAATAACAATCACACCGTAGTCTTCACTAACCCATGAAAACAACAGCACATCCACTAACCCGCGGAGGCGACTGCATCTCCACTTACCCATGGAAACGACAGCCCCGTTCCTCGACTCTGCTGCTTCCTGAAGTATCCCTCATGTGTTGCTGAAACAGTGTCTTTTCTGTGGCGATGGGCACTGATGTTTGTTCTTTTTTTTTCTTTTTGAATGTTTCCCGAACAGTGTCTATTCCCAGAAACTACGACAATGTACAATGGCCATACTATGCCAAAATACATAAATATACTCAATGAGCAATCAAAACAATGCTTATTCGCTAAAATCACAATGGCCAATTTATTTTACAACAGTTTTATTTCGCTGAACGAAAGTTTTTTTTTTCTTTTATTATACTTATATCAATATTATTTAAATCAAGATTTAAGCAATATCGCAATAAAATTTAAGTATGGAAATAGTTTTTAATATTAATTTAAAAAGATTATTTTCAATTTGTACATAGTCGTATTGAGAATGTTAAATTTTGCTAAACAAATAACGCGGATTTTGGGCTTTAATATTTAACTTAGTATAGTAAGTAAATTTTTGTTTGATAATATAGTTTAATACACCTGAGGGTTTATTGTCAGATTATAATTTATAACTAAATAATATTATAATATTATTAAACTTTACAAAGCGTTAGCACTATATATTGAATGTTCAAAGATTATTTTTGAAAATAAATGTTGTGGTGTAGACAGGGGCGTCATTTCAC
Organism: Chaitophorus viminalis; assembly: GCA_025469195.1. Lineage (NCBI taxonomy): Eukaryota > Metazoa > Arthropoda > Insecta > Hemiptera > Aphididae > Chaitophorus > Chaitophorus viminalis. Next base: position 250,983 of record JAIPRK010000284.1, read on the forward strand.
ATTTTTTCATGGGATGCAAAACCAATATTGAAAATCTAAAGTAATATCAAAGTCGCTCGCTTCGCTCGCATGATCGTGTACCATTTTATTATTTATAGTATTAAAACCATACACCATAAGATACATAAAAAAAAAACTAAATTTATAGATTTTTATAAAAAAATTTAATTATACAAATGTAATACAATAAAGGAAATCTTCTAGATTTTAGTTTAACAAAACTATTTACAGCTTCATTAAGATCTAACTAAACGAGTCAGTAGTCATGAACAATTATGAAATACAGATATATCTATATTCAATATAGGTACCATAGATATTAACATTATTTTATTATCAATGTTTAATTATTATAATATTACCACAGTACAACCCACGATTAAAGATACCTATATTTATATACCTATTACTATTATTAATAGGTATATCTATTATTTTTTTATAACTTTAATATCTTAAATCGTAGTACAAACAAAAAACGACACTATGGAGTAATAAAATAGTGGGACTGTGGAAGCCGGTCACTAACGAACCACTATAAGCTAGGAAGTTAGTAACGTTTTTTATAACCAGTTCGTTTCGTTCTTTTGGCGTTTCGATGGACTAGTTTATGTTGTATTGTCGTTTTTGTTCAGTAACTGTTGTATCATCATTACTATAATTTATTATAGAATATGATAGAATTATATTCTATAATCAATGGTTGTATCCATCGAGATAGATAAACAATTACTATTATATTGAATTGTTTATCTTACTCTATAGTTGTATCACAGCTCATTATATTATAATATTATTAAGTATTATACTCTGATTGAATTAAACATTTGAAAAAAATTATATTTTTTATACGTAGTGATAAGCAAAAAAAATAAATAAGTAAAATAATTCATGGGATGCATTTGCACACCCTTGCATCCCGCAAATGACACCACTGGGTGTAGATAATTGTTTGCGCTAACGATGGGTAATTATAATTTTTAAAACAGTTATAGAAAAATGTACACAGTAAGTCATATAGGTCATACTAACTGGAAGAAAACTGCTGACCGACTGTCGTTCAATGGTAACAGATCACGCAAAAGCCGTTTTCGTGATTACTGACCAAGAAGCGGTATAAAAGTATATTACTACCGATAACACAGCAAGAAATATGCATTATAAGATGAATAATATATGGCGATGAACTGTTGATCTATGCAGTTGTGATATTTGTTGTCTGTTCTATTGGTTGCTAAAATATACATTTCAAAATTTTAAATAGTAATATTATTACGTCATAAGTACCTAAAGTATTTCAATCGAAATATATTTTATTTTAGTCTATAATTCAGTCATGACTCATGAGTTATATAGTTATGATGGTTATTTTATCTGGAATAACTTCTTTAAGAGAACGAAAAAACTATCATAAATTAAATGCTTGTTTAAGATCAGTGTAGGTCCTATACAGTTATACGTGAAAAAAATTCAATATGTCGTTGTATGAGGCTTTACGGATTGCGTTTACGATTGTTGGCAAAGAAAAAAAATTAAGTTTTTCTCGCCATATCGTCGGGCGTTCTTCTTGATGTACTTATCGAGTTCATGTGAACCATAGCAGAACTGCGCGTGTTGGATAATTATCATTCGACGGGGTCTGCAGGAGCGGGGAAGCTGAGAAGAACCGTCGTCATCGTTCTTGTCAGGCAAATGTCATGCGCCGGCGGCGAGGACGAGTGGGAAAATATAATGTATATCGACGTCGTGCGACGGCGAAGACGATAAACGCAGTTTAAAACACATTCAATTCGTTTGATTACACGTATTGCACGTACCTACGGTATTGCACGGTGTATATAATAATATGGATATATATGGCAGCTGCAGCTTTATTACTGATTTCAAGCAGCGTAATTGTAGAATTATTGAATTATTCGCCCATTTGTTTTGCCATCCGTCGACACCGGCAATTTCCGTCATTTATCCGCTGCGCATGCAGTATTATCATAATAATAGGCGGACGCCAAGTACAACACGATTTTATATTTGACGCGCGCGAGCAGTTGCGATTTAAAGTCCGTCGATTCTTCTACCCAAAACAGTGTTGTACGTATTATTAGGTATATATTCATACTTGAAAATCACCAAATTAGAAGAACAATTTTTAAGTTGAACATTAAATTAGGTAACTGAAATATTGTTTTTACGCCTATAATCGTGTCGGTGCAATGGTTCTAAAATCAATCACGAGGAATTCAAATAAATTTTTTTTTCTATACTCGTACAACTTACAATTCTATATCAATGTAATATATTATTATTATCATTTTTTTTTTTTTTTTTTTTGCTCTAGGTTAGCAATGTTTCTTAGTTTTATAATAATCTATATACTTATTTACGTATATGCCTCGTTCTATCCGCTAATTGCTTATTAGACAATATGCCAAACCGTGATTGTGTCAATATCAAAATATTCGCGGTGATATTAAACCCTTAACGTTCTATTCGCAATTGAGCTCCGAGCTCAAACACAAATTTGAATAATAAGTCACGAAACCAATTGATTTATAGACTCATGCAAAGGGACGACAACATTCCCCTTGAATAGCATGACGACCATCTATATAGTTTAGTGTAAACCTGACTTTGAAAATTATCACGGAATTTGTGATACCAAGGGAAAACATTTCTTTTGTACATAATAATATAATATAATGTCCGTGTAATTTTCACAACGTGTAATTTAAGTAGTTTAATGTGTATTTATATACTATACATGTGTGTTGTACGACGTAGGTACCTACTTCATAATTCATGGTCTTAGAGTGCAACAGATTTTACTTCGCACGCAATATCAAAGTTAACATTGAGTTTATTACAGTTGGGGTTTTTGATTTCGTTTACATTATATACCCTCGCCCGGTATAGGTAACTACTTTGGACTTCACCTCCCCATTAACTAATTGCCAAGCGTCGGAAAAGACTGAAAATCACCGTTGGTGCGCGGCCGTTGTAAAACATCCACCGCGGCAATATAAAAACGCTTCCATTTAGAAATACGATAAGAAATGATTCATTGCCCGGTGGCCATGATTTTATACGCGCGATATCCGACCGTTAGTATAACAATGATGGTATTTCACTACGGGTTGTAAACGTGTATAATGCTGCTGCGTGCGAACGATTTATACGTTTGCATTTGATGTTAGAAAATCCGAGATCTGGTAGTTATAATATTATATATTACACGTAAACTGTTCGAGATAGTGTTCCGAGGAAACGGGAAAATTTGAAATAACTCTGCTCAGAAGTGAACAGAAATGTACTTACATAATATTAATCTATTACCGAAAACAGAATCGATCTTCCATAATATGCCATTAAGAAGAGTCCAAATAATAAATTAGTATCATGTCTCAAGATTATTAGTAAGACGGTAGCCATTTCCACACGTAAGTATAATATATACATTTCTAAAATCAAACGCTCACATTATGCACGACTCTTTCCTACATTTTTGAAGTACAAATTTTGCAGGAGCTGAAAACTTGATTATATGTTCAACCTTTGATCCGTTATAATGACACATAATAGTAAAGATTTTATTTTCAGTAAAAAAAATTGTTTGAGTGCGTTTTTTTTTACTATGATAGAGTTATAATATTTCAAAACTGCAGCTCATATTATAAATACCAGGAACACTCTGTACAAATATGATGAATGTATACATGAAAGCGGCGCGTCGTATGTGTAGGGGAGTATCAGGTTTTTATGACACCCCCTTTAAATAGTTTAAGCTATTATTTCTCATTATGTAAATACGGCTAAAAAATAATTTCCCTGATAAACCATTATCGTTATCAATATTAGATTTAAACTGATTATATTATTATTACATAGTCGGAGGCGGATATTTTTTAAAATTATGAGCAAAAAAAAATCATCTATTCATGTATATTATTACAACCCCCTCCTTTTTTAAAAAAAAATCTGCGTTCATCACTGGTAAAACACGAACTCAACAAGCGTTTTCGACTCATTTGTTTGTTAACGAACTCTCGCGAACGCATTATACACGTGAATATTATACTATTGTTTATATTATAGTCTTGACTTATAATACTGCCGAGACTAGGAAAATGAACACGTAATCATGGAATCGCGTCCGCCCTGCGACATGCGTACAATTTGAGGCAAAACTATACGCGTCGAGTGGTAATCGACTCGAGTGTACATATATTATACGAAAACTTTTGAAATAATAATTTGAAACAAGTTTAAATGGATCGCGCGTTTTGTATGTATTGTGTTTTTCCTCTTACTCGCATTATTTAGTTTATTTTTATGATTGCCTGCCGTATATAAATTCGATTTTTATTATGCATATTATAGTATATATAGTGTAAAATAATAATAATATCAAAATCTATTCGATTGTTGTCGTGATTTGATGAACCATCGGCCACGGAGGCGTAAAACCATAATACACTACACGATGTCATTTTTATTACCCTCGGGATATTATAAATAATATTATGTATAGCGAGTGTTTGTGTTTGTTTTTGCCGTTTTTATAATGCGCGCGTATTATATTAGGTGTGTACCTACAGCCACTGCAGTAGTTCCGTGAACGATCCTGATGCAAAACTACCTGCGCGGTTGACACTCAAACGTGATGTATAATAATAATAATAATTATGCATTTCGTTACCGTCTCGCGCGTTGTTATATAATATTATATAATAATATTATATATGTTCCGAAACACACTATATAATATAAGGCGGCGCACTGCACTTGTGTGTAAACTAATCCGACCGAGTAACAAAACATGAATTCATTTACACGTTTCTAGAAACGTATAAAAACATTTTCAACTCTAACACTCAGGAAACAAATAATAGGTACGTGCTTCGCCGAGACGATACGTATATTTACATAATATGTGTATACAGTTTATACTATATAATTACCTGCAATGTTTTATACGCAATATCTCGCAGCCTAGTTTGCAAAATTTATATTTTGGCCGGGAATTTTCTTGTGTTTTTTTTTTTTTATGTCCGTTTCTGTTCGAAAACTTTTGCGTAAAAATACTAGGTGCTACTACGCTATATTATATATATATATATATATATATATATATATATATATATATATATTCACACGTATACATAACGAAGGCATGTATATAATGGAGGATGGGGACGACGACGACAACGACTTCGAGATAAACTCTTCCCAGCACAAGATAATATATGGAACCGCGTATGGTGCAGTGCAGGCCACGGACGTGTGTTATTTCGTTAAATCCCGTTTTCAGTTAGAAAGTAGTTTATATAATATAAGTAGTATATATATATAAGACTTCCGAGAAGGCTCGATCCTATTTTCAAAGGATTAGGGGTTCTACTCGAGCTGTCCCGCGCGCGCGAGTATACAATATCCATCTCAATGCACGATACGCGATTCCTGATCCTGCTTCAGCAGTATATATACACGTGTGTATAAATATATATACGACTCAGTACACTCTCTCGTTCGCCCTCGGGTAGCACGGCGGAGTAAATGGTTTCTAATTGACCAGATGACGAATCAACATTTCACCGGATAATGCTGCGGTTGGTTGAATTATATTATATTATTATATATGTATAATATCTAAGCACATACATTTAAAACTCAAAAAAAAAAAAAAACAAAAGATTTTGAGCGCGAAATTAGTCGGATTATTATTAGCGCGACTTAACGTGGAAACGGAACGAGAAGTTGACGTACGATCGCATAAATCCTCGTAAATAAAACAAACAGGGGAGAAAAAGGAAATATATATATATATATATATACTCGTTATTTAAACCCTACAGGCGACGGAAATAATGTGAAAAATCACGAGTGCTCTTATTTTCGTAATTATTTCACTTAAACACCGCATTATCCTAGGAGTAGCATATAATAATATTATATAGTTTTATACGCTGTTATACCGCAGCGTTTGGACTATCGATACTTTGAACAATATATAAACTATTAATTGATTATTGAATGCATTTTATTCTCATTTGCCGATAAATATTTGTTTATAATATTATATGTTGTTAAGAAGGAATTAAAAATATAATAAATCTGTACATTATAATAGGTATATATTAAAACATGTCGTCAACTGACCAAAAAAAAAAAAAAAATTATAAATTTAAGTTTATAGATTATAAGTAAGTTTACGTTAAACTTGGATCTTTAAAAGCACATAAAATATTATAGAAATATTATATAATATGTAACGGGGTATCCTTGTTTTACAATCAAAATTTACAAAATATTGTTGGACTGAAAATCAAAGGGTAAATTATATAAATATTTTAATTGATTTATGAAAGATGAGATAAAAAAATTGATCAACATAAGGTATGTATGGTCTTATGGTATGGTATGTATCTATGTATCTAATATCTATGTATTATGGTGGTAAGAAATCATAAACCTTATACTAGTATAAGGTATAAGTATTAGTATAAGGTCTATGTAAGAAATGAACAAATATATTTATAGATTATATCCATATATTATATACCTGTACGTGTATTCACTAACATATATTACCCTGAATACTATATCAAACAGCCTCACAGAACAAAATATTTTTACTATAAATAATGTGTCCGTAAAATATAAAATACAACACTTTCCCGTACATTTATTATGGACTGCATAAATTAATTGTCCGGTTGACTTTTAGGACGGATTCATTATAATAATAAATTTAGCACATAAAGTTAAATAACTATACGTGGTCGAATATTATTTAGTATTCATTCGCTATGAAGCTATTTATAATTAATTCCACCGACCATTGTAGTCAAATTATGTTTTGAACTGGCTATAAGATTATTCATTATTATCCGCATGTCACTGCGCTGCATATATTTTTTCGTCCATTTAAATTCTGGTTTCATACTTATCTTTTACTATTTGTCGTATAAGTTTAAATTGGTAAAATTTATACCCGGTATGTCTTATGTCTTTGACCGGGTATCGCAACCGCATGTTCGAGTGCTTTCCGTTAAATTTTACTCTCGGGGACTCACGTCGGAATTTTACTGGAAATATAATTTACGAGATTGCTTTCTCAAAGTTACTACCTCTCTGAGTGATGATAAACCGGACGGTAAGACCTAATGATACTATGCATATTTTATCAGGTCGTTGATCTCACTGTAAGTCAACAGAAACGAATTACTTATAGTATATTGCGAAAAATAGTTTATTTTTTACAAACATATATTCGATGCATTATTGTTGTGGATAGGTTTCGGATAAGTTACGTTATTCTTATACATATAGGCTAATATTTTGAGCACGGCCATCTACTATAGGTAGATAACCACGATTTTGACTGTAAAAGCAGTATACAAGTGACTCATATAACAAAAATAATTCAAAATATGAATTTGGTACATTTTTTCAATAAGAATTGAGTGATTTTAAAATATTGTTTAAATGTAAACGTTTGAAAATAGGTGACATTAAATATTAAAACACCCTCCAAGTTACGAATGTCTTAAATCTAAAAACGTATACGAGTACCTAAAACGTGATAAATTTAATTTTTGTCTACATCAACTTTTCTGAATTCATAACATATTGTGCAGTACAACAATATATTACCTATTATGTTTATAACTTGATAAAGAATGACAATGTACTTACAATAATAACGTTTCAAATGAAAGGGCCAGTGATAACTGAAATAGCAATACTATAATAATATAATATAATTATTAGCTACTGCCATTATTGATTTATCGTTACAGAAACTTTTTTGTGCTATAAACTGTCACACCATAAGTTATTAATAACCATCAAATTCTCTATTTGGAACAAATCGAATAAAAAATATCAACTCATGGAACAGCATCAGGTTATACAGTACATAATATATAGCTTTAATTTAGTACCTATAAAAACTCTGTCTGGCAAAAGCAAAACACGAAAATGTCCGTGATCGAGACGTGGTGTACATTTGTTTCGAACCAGGAATAGTTGTACTCAAATTCTGACCCGTGGAGGATTTAACGGTTCAGTTTCATAGGAAGTGGCATAGCCAGGGGGAGTAATGGGTTATACCCCCTCCCTAAAATAATGTATCATGTAGAACAAAATTGAAAATTTAATCCCCCTCCCAAATATTTTTTTGATTACGTCACTGTGCATAGGTAACGAAAAAAAAAATTAAAATAAATACACATGGTATTCGTATTCCTCACAATATATTCCTCCTGGTTACTTCCAATCGTTATCTCCGTCTTACAAACGTACAACACAGTAAGTTTGAGTTCAGTAGAACTAATATTGTGTTGTTAGCTTTAATATAATAGATATCAACCAATAATTTAGTATCGAACATAAAGTGAATAACCTTATTGGTGTTCACTCGTAGGTTTTTTCTCACAATATTTAAATTTTTAAGAGAGTTAAGAGCTAGTTATTAGATTGTAATATTTTAAAAATTAAAATTTTGTGGAAATATACAAAAAAATACAGATAATGTTTTTCCCTTATAGTTCAGTTTAATATAATACTAAAGCTAAATAACACAAAGTGGATTTTACTGAACGCAGATTTACAACTACATATTATGATGTACGTTTGTAAGACGGGGACATCACATGTGACGTACTTTTAACATTATTATAAAATTTATTAGTAGCCAGGCCGACAAAAACCATGATCCCGGATTTTTTCCATCTTCAATAATTGTTGTCAAAACCTGCAAGAGGTCACACAATAACGCACGGATGGAACCGCGGTAACGGCGGTGAACATAATATGTTAATAATATGTATACACAGTGAGTCGTTCTATATAGTGATGTGTTGTTTTGGTATTTACTGTTTGCGTCAGGGTTCAAACGCAGGTGCATGTTATAATATTATTATTTCGTCGGTCACGTAGTTATTCTTAGGGGCGAATTACTTTGTTCCTGATCCACGCGCTGCACATTCCGAGCTTGACCTTTTCGGGGCTTGCGCTCGGTGTTTTGTCGTCGAGCCTTTCATCGCCCTTTGAAATCATCGTGTCCGACAACCGGCGATGAGAGACGGGTTACATGTTATCTCCGCGAGACACGTTCCGTGTAGCGATTTATCATGGCGCGCGACGTCTCCCAGCGAAACTGTGCAGAAGGCTCTATATACCTGCAGATTCGACGGGGTTTTTTTTTTTTTTTATGTTTTATCGCAAACCAGCCGCGGGCGCAATCGGACCCACAGCAGTCGCACGACTACTCCTCACAGGGTCCGCGAATAAATCACAATATTATTTGTATTCCACTCGGACCGACGATATTAACAACTTGCGCGTGGCTATTGACGGATCACACCGTGCCTTTGTGTCGCGACTCACGGTCGATCGTCGGGCCAACAGGCAATACACAGCTCGCTAGCGCCGATGCCGCAACGACGTGACCAGTTTTTCGAGACTGCCAATGTCCCATTCTAAACTGTTATACTATGAACACCAATATATTGTTTCGGACCGCACATAACGACCGACTTGAACTTGTGTTTCTGCCGGTGAAATAACTCAAAACAGCATAAATATTATAAATGAAATTACTACCTATACCTGATTCCTGCTAAAATTACTTGTGGCACCCGTGATATATTTCCTACAATATATATATAATATAGTATACTATGTATACAAGTAATATAATGCAACAATAAAGTACGAACGATTAGGGTTTTCGTAATTTTTGATTAAAAGTTTTGATTTTACATGTTTACTGCCGTCCATATAATATGCTGTCGAATCTACTCTTTGGCCCACTATATTATCGATTATTGCGGGGTCACAATTTTTTTTTCCGGTCGGTTCGCGGCTATTCGTGAAACTAGAGCATCGGCCGTTCGACGAAAACGGCCGTGTTGTGCGCGAAGATTTCGGTCGTCTCGCCGCCACTGTAGTCTGTAAGTATAATATATAGACCGTTGGTTTTCAAATGCATCCCGGATAATCGCTTTTTCATACTAATTGCGCTCATCCCCCGGTGACCGTAATTCCGCAAACAAATATAATATAATATAAAACGTACACATAGGGCACATACATATACTTTGGTCGCGTACCTACGTACCATGCATTACGGTTGCGTCCGGTGGTTTTGAGATAATAGTTTGTGCGCTAATTGCGTTTGACTGGAAAACGTCGCGCATATTATTATGTAGTATATAGTATTCGTTTGCGATTAAAACGTACCCAATTAGAACTGCAACTTGTGCAGCCCGTTGCGACGTACATATTATAATATTATGTTATTATACGAAATGTTTAGCGAAATAATATTTGCTCACGACAAATATAATGTTATGAATAAAAATCCCGTGCAAGCCCAAGGTTAAATTCGTACCTATCATTGGGCGCCATCAAAAACACACGCATATGGCATATCCACGTGTAAACACGTTTTACCAATTATAATATTAAGTTCATTTGATTAAAACAAAATTAATGTGCTCGACGGATTCGTGCGTGTAATTAAAACGTTAGAAACATATGAAAACAAAAAACAAGATCAGCCTATAATAACAAATAACATGATAAAAGAAATTGTTACACCACACGCAAGTCGATCGGTACACCGTTCTTGCAAGTATTATATTGATGTACTGCAGCGGGTCGTATTATTTCAATCCAGTGCAGTGATTAGTGTAAACAGGACATATCCATTTCCATGTTAATACATGACGATGGTTTATTAATATATTATTATGCGTATCCGGACTTAATATACATTAAATCTGTGTAAAGCAGCTGTACCTACGTCTTGTAGTATTATTGTCAGTTTTTTCTCCTATATACGTACAAATGTATCCCGTTAACAAATCACCCTTTGCATACAACCCGCGACAAATGACTATTTTTGAATGATCAGGGTTTCGACAGTAATTTATGGGAATTTACATTAGACGGTACAATTTTCAATTCATCTGCAGAAAAGAATAAATTATCTATATAAAGACAGAAGTATTGTAGTAAGGCTTTAAGTTAAATTAAAAATAACTATATATCTTATACTTCATACATATAACAAT